>ML784541.1:355143-379360 GCA_009831015.1 Picea engelmannii | reverse complement strand
ACTTTCTCTTTGGTTTCCTTACGAGACCTCAGAGCGGCCAACGGAGCCGTTAAACTCGTCAGGGTGGTCCATACCAAACGACTTGGGTTATTTAGACAACCCCGGACCGGTTCCACTCTCCCAGTTGACGGACGGTCATTTTCACCCGTCAACAAGGCCCTCCATACCTCACAACGTTAAACATTGGAAGGTATTCGAGGACGATCTTGAGATCAAGAAATTCTTGGAGACTGTCGAAGAGTTTTCAAAGATGCATATCGACCAAGACCTTGTCTTTGAAGAAGAGCTTGATGGGGGTAAGTTTCTGAGTAAAATAGCAGAGCGTAACGTTGTGTAGCTCCCCAACAACCATATTCCAAGGGGACTGGTTCCTTTGGAAAGGCTTTTTGATAGAAATGATGTGTCATTAAAAGGGGAAATCTCAGAGGATGACGTTGATACTATTCAGTGCAAGATTGGCACTGAGAGTGAGCCCAAGTTTGTCAAATTGTCAAGAATCCTGACAAAGGAGCAGAGGTCTGAATACGCTGAAATTTTGAGGGAATTTGCTGATGTTTTTGCCTGGACCTATGAAGATCTCAAAACATATAACACTTCTGTCATTGAGCATAAAATCCCGTTGAAAAGGGAGGCAAAGTCATTTAGGCAGAAGCTAAGACAGATCAATCCTATGATGTTGCCTATCATGGAGAAGGAAGTGAAGAAGCTGCTATAGGCCAAGATCATCATACCATTGAGATATTCAGAGTGGGTGGCCAACTTGGTACTAGTAAGGAAAAAGAATGGAGAAATCAGACTCTGTGTAGACTTCAGAAACCTGAACAGGAGCTCATGAAAGGATAACTACCCCTTACCAAAGATGGAACATATACTGCAGAGGGTAACAGGAGCATCCAGGATTTCCATGATCGATGGTTTCTCTGGCTACAATCAAATCTCTGTTCTACCTGAGGACAGGGAAAAAACGACATTTACCACTCCATGGGGCACATTCATGTATGCGAAAATGCATTTTGGATTGATGAATGCAGGAGCAATGTTTCAACGTGCCATGGATATAACTTTCATTGGGAAAAGGATAAATTTGCGGTCATCTATCTGGATGACATAACAGTATTTTCAAAATCTGATAAAGAACATTGTTGTCATCTCAGAAAGGTTTTCTTGAAATGTAGGAGTTTCGACATTTCATTAAACCCCAAGAAATATCTGTTCGCCATGCAGGAGGGAAAGTTACTAGGCCACATAGTATCGACGGAAGGAGTCAGGATCTATCCTAGCAGAGTTGAGGCAATACGAGCCTTATCAATCCTGAGATCCAAGAAGGAGGTCCAATCTTTCCTTGGCAAGATTAATTTTCTAAGGAGGTTCGTTCCTAACTTTGCTGAGGAGGTAAAACTTATAACAACCATGTTAAGGAAGGAAAATGAAGTAAGGTGGACTTCGGAATCGCGAAATTCCTTTGAGCAAATAAAGAAGGCCTTGACTAAATCCCCTGTGCTTATCAGTCCCGATTACTCGAAGGATTTCCTTATTTTCTCCTTTGCCTCACCTGACACGGTGGTTGTTGTTTTATTACAGACAAACGAGGTTGGGATAGAGTAGCCTATTTCCCATTTCAACCGAGCATTGAGGGATGTCGAAGTCAAGTATGACACTATGGAGAAGCAGGCCTATGCTTTGGTCAAGGCTCTCAAGGCTTTTAGAACCTATGTCCTGCAGTAAAAAATCATTGCCTATGTCCCCTCAACTGTTGTTAAATACATTCTTGTTCAGCCTGACATAGACAGGAGGAGGAGTAAGTGGATAGCCAAGATTCTGGAATTTGACTTGGAAATAAAGCCTACCAAATTGAATAAAGGTCAAGGTTTAGACAAGCTATTGGTTGCAGCCAATTTCCAAGCTTTGGGGGTAAGTTTCATCAACAAGTGCTCAAGAATTCAGCAGGGTCGACTGTCTGAAATAGACCCTCAAAGGGAGCCCCCATTGGCTCGATGTCCCTGGTATAAGGACGTCATGTATTTTCTACAAGAGTTGCAGCCTCCAGACGACCTGCAAAGAAGCAAGGCAAAAGCTCTGAAGCTCAAATCAGTCAGATACTGCCTTATCGATCAAGTTTTATATTGGAAAGACCCCCTGGGGTTACTTTTGAAATGTGTAGATCCGCAAGAAGTTGACAGGATCATGGTTGAATTTCATGATGGCCTATGTGGAGGGCATTATTTCTGGAAAACCACAGCCTACAAAATCCTCAGGGCTGGATATTACCAGCCCACTGTATTCACTGACGTCTGCAGAAGGGTCAGAGCTTGCATCAAATGTCAAATATTTGTAGGGAAGCAACATCTCAAGTCTTTGCCATTAAATCCTGTGGTTGTTTCAGGACCTTTCCAGCAATGGGGCCTAGATTTCATTGGAGAAATTCACCCCGCTTCCAGTGGGCAACATAGATGGATCCTGACTGCTACAGATTTCTTTACCAAGTGGATTGAAGCTATCCCCACCAGGAGTGCTTCCCACAAGGTAATCACTGGATTCCTGGAAGACCTCATCACAAGATTCGGCTTCCCAAGTAAGATTTTCATTGATAATGCAACTTCTTTCAGGACTGAGCCGTTAGCCAAGTTCTGTGAGCAATTCGGGATCAAACTAATTCACTCCACCCCATACTATCCCTAGGGCAATGGTTTAGCAGAGTCCTCCAACAAAAGCCTGATAAGGATTATCAAAAGACTATTGGAGGACAACAAAAGGGCCTTGGATTCAAACTTGAAATTCACTCTATGGGCCGATCGAGTGACCACAAAGAGATTTATTAGAATCTCCCCTTTCCAATTAGTTTATGGAGCAGAAGTTGTCTTCCCTTCTCAACTAGCCATTCCTGTAGAAAAGTTCTTCCAGGATCATCAAGAAGAGCCTGATGACATGATCAAAAGAGTTCATCAACTGGTGGAAGTCCAGCAGACCAGAGAGTAGGTAATGGATAGAATTAAGGACCATCAACAGAAGGTCAAACTGGCTTTTGACAGGAAAGTCAAGAAGAAAGAGTTTTAGATCGGGGATTTGGTGCTTAAGTGGGATGCACCCATGCAAGACAAGGGAAAACACGACAAGTTTGATGCCGTATGGATTGGGCCTTTCAAAATCTCTGAGGTTTTCTCAAATAACACATACAGGTTGCAGGATTTGGAGGGTGAAGAGGTTTTCAATAGCCCGGTAAATGGGCATTTTCCGAAGAAATGTTTTGTTTGAGCCTTAGACGACTCATTTGTTTGTAAATATTGTCCTTTGGTTCTTTGTTCATTTTCCTTTTTATTATTTATTATTTCCAGCTTAGTAAATGACTCCATAGCCCAATAGCAAGGCACTGGAACTGCAAAATGAGTCCTTAGAGCATCACAGGGACGACTCTATCCCCCATGGAGCCTAATGTTAACAACAATTCTTGTCTTGGGCACAAGAATATTCAGGTCTGCAAGTTGCACGAGAAGCGCCCAAGCACAACACGAAAAAATCTCGTTTCAGGCTTCCAAGCAAGTAAACGGGCTAAATTATGTTGTTAACGGCCCAGATTCATCCATAGAAGCAGAGCGACGGTCGGCAGTAAATCGCAGTTAGCGGAGTTGCGCCGGAATTAGCGCGATGGGTAGCATCTATATTGCATGCAAGAAAGGATATTAGTCATCCATCCAAAGGACGCGTGGCACGAGATCTAGTCACGTCGGCATTTTTGCATTTGGGAGTTCGAAGGGTGAGGGTTTTCATGTCGTTCTACATTTTGAAACCCCGAACCCCGAAACGTCGATAAGCGCCTTTGAAGTTAAGCCTATGGTACTAGCACCCGGTCACATCAAGAAAGCCTGGTTATGGAGGCATCCCTCTTCTAAAATCAAATACCATCTTGATCGTTCCTCTAGAGGACACGCGGTGTACATCTGTGCTTTCATGGTTTGGTCAATCGATATTTTGAGGAAAATTACATCATGAACCCCCGGTGCCAGAAATCCCGAAAGAATCTGGACCATCCATATGAAGGACACATGGCACAATAGTTGAGCCACGAGTGGGGCCCTTTGGGACTTTCATGATGAAAGTGCCAAGGTCATCTCAGCTGTTCATCCATCAGCGAGGCTCGAGCACATTTAATTTAAAGAGGGCGCAGATCTGGACGGTCGTGATCTAGGCACTCAAATTCATGGACGAGGTCTAATTCCACACCTCCTCCGTCATTCTGGTTTTAATGAGAGGGGGGGGGGTTCGGAATCATAGATAATGTATGCACGCATCTGGACGACCCATGTCTCGGCGCTTAGATCTACGGTCTGTATTGAATTCCGGACCCCCCCATTGGTTCTGCCTTTAATGGAGGGGGGGGGGGTCCATAATGGAATTTCACTCTAGCGGCCCCCCTATCTGTACGTGGCATGAATATATTGGTCCCAAGTCCTGACCGCCTGCCATCTGTCCCTTTCACTCAATCACCTCTACCTCAACACCTCACTCCATTCGTTGTCTCCTGTCCCCGTATCACTTCCACGAAAGCACCCCTTTTTCCTCCCCCCCACCTCACCTTCATCATATTGGCACCTATGGCATCCTCGTCAAGCATGCCACATCTTCCACCTCTCACCCCATGAACCGTTCGGCTGGTCCAGGTGGCCCCTCGAGAAGACATCCATGTCCCCAAAAGGCGGAGTTGATTAGAACCGTTCCTAATCCCAAGAGGGTAGTTATTGCAGTTGCTGGAGGTGGTTAGACATCGTCTCCGCCATAAATGGAAAGTCCAGCAAAGGACTAAAGCTGGTTGATTCATCTGCAGTAGGACAGTCCGAAATTTGATAGTGTCTATCATAGGTGCACGATCGGCTAGAGTCTGCATGCGCAGACTATCGGAAGACGTGCAGACACAATGTTTTAATGCAGCGTCTTGTTTTTTCTACTGTTGTTGTTTTGAGTATATGAAGGCGTTTTCGCCATTTTTGTAAGCATCGATGGTTGAGCGAGGTTCCCGGTTGTAAAACTTTAATGAAGCACTGTTATTCGGGTTATGCATGGACTCTTGAGACTTCTTGCCTTATGAATGTTAGTTTCTTTCACGTCTTTGTTTACACCGTGTTAGAGCAGCTCGGAATTGGAGGATCCAGTTGAGCTGTAACTGTTATAGGATGATGTAGGTTGGATCACTGTAACAGTTGCATTGTTTCTAATCGGCCCTTGTGATATTCTTAGCGTTGAACGACTTGGAATTGGAGGATCCAGTCAAGTCCCCCTTTCAGTTTCTCGAAGCCCTGAACCAAGAGGATCTTTCATTCAGAGTTTTTCTTCTACAAACTGCTGAAAGGCCTGTTTCCTGAGGTAGTTTGCTCACTCCTCTCACCAAGTCTTCAACCTGCTCATATTTAAATCAATTCACTGACTGAAGTTAGATCAAGACCTATTTGTTCCTTACATACCAGAGTCAGTTCCTGAGTTAGAGAAATATCTTCCTGAGTCTCTACCCATTTGATCACCCATTAAAATTATCGTGACATAAAACTGATGGGCGTTGGGCTCTGCTCCTACAAGCAATCCAGGAGTGACTTCTGATGCTAACAGTAAGATGTCTTCTCTTGGAAGGATGGGGATTTTCCTTGCGTTAATCAGGTTGTACCAAGGTTGGAGGTCCACTTGTGATTCTATGGGAAGGTCCTCTCCTATGGATTTCCAGCATTCGCAGGGTTGTCCTTCCATTAGTCTGCCACTTTTTTCAGACCCTCTTGGGTAGCTGGGGTGCATAAGGTGTCAGTCGAGGCCTCTTGCGCCAGAAAAGGTAACTGTTTCCATGAGTCATTTCAGAAGAAAGTTGTATGATCATTCTGGATTTCCCAGAAGGTGTGATTGACTACTAGGTTTCGGTTCTGCTTGGCAGCCGTCCAGATCAGGGAGCCCGGGGTGCCTTCGTTCCATCTAATGAGGTTTTTTTCCATTGTGTTGGGAGTGTACTTTTTCCTCCAAAGCTTGGCCCAGAGATCTTGAGGTCTTTTCAACCATCTCCACCAGTTCTTAGCACTCAATACTTTGTTCATGGTTGAGGGGTCTCTTAATGTCGGACCCCCTTGAGCCTTGGGCATGCAAATATTTTCCTTGCTGATCAACGTCAGTTTTTTCCCCGACTTGAGCCCTTGCCAAAGAAAGTTCCTCTACATAGTTTGGATAGTGCTGAGGATGAAATTAGGGGCATCGAGGGCTGAGAAGGTATAGACTGGCAAGTCTTGTAGCACAGACTTGAGAAGGATGAGGTGGCTGGGAAGGTTGAGAGCACAGTAGGTCCAAGAGGAGAGTATTTTTGAAAAGGAGGTGAAAAGGATTTCCCAAGAGTTGTTTCCGAGGGCTTTGTCAAGGAGGGGAATACCTAGGTATTTGGATGGAAGGGAGTTGCGTGTGAAACCCAATATTTCTGTGATGTGGAGTTGAATCGACAATGGGGTGTCGAAGAAGAATATGTGGGACTTGTCCTTGTTAATATCCATTCCATATGTCTCATAGAAGGTTTGAATGATGGAAAGGATTGTATGGGCCTCAAGGGATGTGGGGGAGCCCATCATCAGAGTATCATCAACAAATTGGCTGTGAGAGATCGAAGGATTGATGTTGTGCAAGGGTGGTCCTTTTAGCATCTTGTTTTCTATAACGGCCTAGATAGAAAAACTAAGACCTTCTGCCATGATAATGAAGAGGAACGGGGACAAAGGATCTCCTTGCCTGATTACTCTAGTGGGAGAGAAAGGGCGAGAAGGGACTCCATTGATGAGGACTGAAAATAAGGAAGAGGAGGTGAGATTCAGGATCCAGTCCACCAAGGAGGGATCAAAACCAAAGGCTAGGAGCATCGAGTGCATATAGTCCCAACTTAACTTTTCAAAAGCTTTAGAAAGGTCCAGTTTTAAAAGCATACCTGGAGTGCAGATATTCTGTAAAGAGTGGATCACTTCATGCGCTAGGATGGTGTTGTCCAAGATTTTTCTTCCTTCCATGTACCCTGATTGTTCTGGTGAAATGATGAAGGGGAGGATAGGATTGAGTCTCCTTGCTATCACCTTGGTTAAGATCTTGTAAATGACATTACAAAGAGCGATTGGTCAAAACTGTTTGGGGTGATTTACTAGCTCTTCTTTGGCATTCAGGGTGAGGAATGTAGTGTTAAGGGTTGGGAGGACCTGACTTGAGACTTTGGAGTCTTTGATGATCTCCCATACCTCCTCTCTGATCATTTTCCAGCAATGATGAAAAAAGTCTGAAGTGAAGCCATTCAGTCATGGGGATTTTCCCTTGGGGGTGTCCTGGAGTGCCTGATCTACTTCCTCCAACGTGATGGACCGTAGCAATGCTGCATTCTGTTCCTCCATGATTAAAAAGGGTATGTGTTGTGTAACCTAGGTGATGGCTTGTGATCTTCCCCCTTGGGGTTTCGTCAAGAGATTTTGATAATAGGTGACCAACTCATCTTCCAGATCCTCATGGGAGTGGACGGTTTGCCCATTTTTTGTGAGCAACTTAGAAATGTTATTGGTGTGTCTTCTTTGAATGGTGGACCTATGGAATAACTTGGTGTTTCTTTCACCCTCCTTTAGCCATTGGATGCATGGTTTGTGTCTCCACAAGATCTCTTTTTGGGATTTTCTTTCCTCTAGATTTTGGATTATTGCTTCTTCCTGTGTTTTGAGATCCTCAGATATGCCTTGCTCTCGGATTTGGATTTGTATGATGCCCATTTGGTCCGTTAGTTTCTTTTGGTCCTCAAAGATATTTCCAAAGGTGTGTTTGTTCCAAGTCTTGAGCTTCTGCTTGAAATTTTTGAGTTTCTGCTGGAATATGTACATCTTGGATCCGTGTGGAACTGTCGCCTCCCTCCACCATGTGTGGGAGTTTTGTTGGAAGTCTGGGTGATTGAGCCAAAACCGTTCCAGCCTGAAGGGTTTTCATCTTGGAGTGGCAGGAATGTCCAACCAAAGTTGGATAGGCCAGATGTTTGACCCATGGGCATTGAGGATGCGTGCTTCCAAAGATGTGCCTTCCAACATGAGAGAATCAGAGAGAAGAAAGTGGTCCAGCCTACAAGCTATCTGATGAGAGCCATTTCTTTGATTCATCCAGGTGAGGATTCCATTTGAAGTGTCTGTTTCAATGAGGCCTAAATTGTCGATTAGGCTCTAGAAATCCCCAAACTCCACATCGATACGGCACATTCCTCCTCTCTTCTCATACAGATTGTGTATCATGTTGAAATCACCTCCCATAATCCAATTGTTCCCTATAGTTAAGATGGCCAGGTTCTCCATAATCCTTAAGAAATCATTTTTGTCCCTTGTTGTAGCTGGTCCGTAGAAGTTTGTCAGGTAGCCAGGTTTGTTGGAGCCGATAAGTCAGTAAGCGACAAAGATGGACCATTTGGTTGTAAAAAAATTGTCCAAGGTGACTGAGCTTGGGTTCCAAAGGAGTGACAAAGCCCTTGTTGAACCTATGGCTGCCATGTAGATACCTTTCCCTTGCTTCTAGTAGCTAGGGAGAAGCTTTTCCATTTCTTCAGTGGCACATTTTGTTTCTTGAAGCATAATTATGTCTGGTTTTTCTGCTATGATAATCTCCCGTAGTAATTTTTGCTTACTACAACTGTTGAGCCCCATTATATTCTAGGAGATGATCTTCATGATGAGGATGGGAAGGGGAGGGGGGGAAAGATGTCAGATATGAGGTGTATCTGACCCGAGTTAACCATAAAGTGCCCTATCTCTTGGATGAGCTTTCTGGTTGATTTTCTTCCTCTTTTATTTTCATCTTTCTGAGATTTGAGTTGGTCTTTTTGCGTGTTTCCTCGTATTCCCAAACCCGCACTGGATCTGGCGGTGGAGCCTGTCGAGGAGTTGAGGAAGATCTTGTGGACTTTTCTCAACTGGTATGGAGGGATGGTATAGAGATTCTGGTGCCGATAAGCGTGTTCTAGGTGCTCCAGGTCCATTCCCGCCATATCTTTCTCATCTAGTTCCATTTTCACGTCCCCATCTTCGAGTTCTAAAGGTTCTAAGGCTATGGTATTGGAGTTGGGTGGAGGAGTGGTTTGGGACTGACCTGGGGTGTCCACTGCTTTCCCTTTTTTTGGATTCTGAAGTGTTTTCTCTGTTGGGGGGACCTGTGAGGCCTCCATGCTCTCTGAAATTTGTTATAGAATCTCAAATTGGTTTTTAGAGGTCGGCTCCTTGTTGGCCTGGGCTACTGGTCTTCTTCCTCCTTGTCTGCACTCACCTGGCACCTAGATGAAGCCATATTTATTTTTGCTAGCTTCTGGGTTTCCATATTTGCTTGTTGTGTTGAGGGGGCAGTCCCTGAAGAGGTGCCCATGCTCGTGACATTTTCTGCATTTGAACGAGATGTGCTCATAGTTTATGGTTTGGAACCAGTCCTCGTCATGATATTCCAAAGCAATGGATCCATGTAGCGTCTTTGCGATATTCATATTAACACAAAAGTGTGTTTAGGAGGTGTATCTTCGTTGTTTCGTGGCCTCCGAGGATTTGACATACACTCCAATGGTGTTGCCAATGGCAACCAACACCTTCTTTAGCCAGATCTCTTGCGACAAGGAATAGAGCCTTATCCAAGCTGGGGTATGCGCGAAGTCCTCTGTTTCAGGGATGAACTTTTCAATCCAAAATCTCAAGAAGAGACCCGTCGAGTTGAAGAAATACGACCCTCCGTAAAAAATGTGATTTCTATCCTCTAAGTTATGCAGGATTATGGTGAAGAATCCCTTGGAACCCAGTTGCAGATCATAATGGCCTTTGGGCTTCCACCATTGGTGTATCCATTTTACGAGTTCACGTTCATAGGGCCAGAGCACTAAAAATTTCTCCCCTAGGGCATAGTCTCTCATGTATTTATTATGTTCCTCAATCTTGGGTGTGCTTATGATGTACTTTGGGGATTGCGGCGCCTGGGGAATACATTTCCCAGGTATCCATGGTCGTGCCATGCTTGTTCGTGTTGGTGTTTTCCTTGAATCAATATCCATCTCTTTGTCCTTGAATGTGCCCTCAAATAAAAGCTGTGAGTGAAGATCTGGCGGAGGCTCAAATGTTGGGCTCCTAGAACCCCCTCCGTTGTTTCCATGCATTTTTGCTTCGTTGTAGGAGGAGCCTCACGATCCTCCTTTGCTTGGGATCATTGAGCCCTTGCAGGGGTGGCCAAGTGCACCAGAGTTGAAGCAACCCTAACCCTAGCGCACAGAGCGGTCGTGGTTCTTGTGATATATTTTCCTCCTCTCGTCCTTCCCTTATCCCAATGTTATAATAAACGTTAAGTGGAATTGATTATATTATATGACGATATAATAAATTATATTTGCACAAAAGTATAGTAAGAGTGGGACCCTCTCTGTAAATCCGACATTCAAGAGATTTGGGTTAATAAAAGTCTGATGAGGAATCTTCATCGTAGCCCCGATGCTTAGGTATTAATGGGTACTGACAAGCCTAAGTGATCCTTTGATGTAATTAATCATATTATAATATAATTAAATTGAATTATATTATAATATAATTAATAAAAGACTAAAATTGTAATATTAAATACCAAATTGAATATAGTTAATCATTTTCCCTGTAAATAAATAAAAATGCACACACACACACACACACACACACATATATATATGTTAAATTACATGAAAATTTGGCATGGAGTTGTGTGTCGGGGAGGAATTGAATTATATACCTTAAGGTATATAACTCGACATGGAGTTGCATGTGGGTATGAATCAGTGGTACCATCCCACTGAAGAGGATATTTACTTTATCACTGGGCTATCTAGGAGAGGGGAGGATTTTCCCCAATTCCCAAATGCCCCAGTAGGTGTTTCCACTAAGAGTTAGCTCATGTAGTCTCAATGATATATTGGGATTGAAGTACTATCCCCAATTGATTTTCAGGTGTCTGGCGGACAACTGAAAATCGCCTCGTTTGGTGTAGAGGAGGTTAGGTGCCTCTCACTCTTAGTGACTACCATAGCCCACTTTACCAGTGATGGGAAGCACATTAGCTTCCCTCTTTTGCATTATGTTGATTCATTGGTACAACGACCATGGTGTATTAGACGGTCTGCAATTTTTTTGCGGCAGTTTTGTATAGTGCTTGATAAATGTCGGGCTATGATACGCAGGAGGTCGAACTTCCCATTTGCCTTAGAGTTGTTTTGCTTATTTTTTGAGAGGTTTCCAGAGACGAGGCCAAATTTTGTTCATTAGGCTACCAGGTTGAGGACTCATGTGTGGATGCACATGTGGGGGGAGATGATGCCCAAGAGGGGCTAACCAAAGTTTTTTTCCAGGATTGTGCTAGACGCACTAGGGCTACTAGGTAGTGGGGCAGATCACATGTTCGTCATGGTTTTGTGTCCTTACACGAGTTTTGATTGGAGAGGATGTTTGAACATCCTCTTCACATCAAATGAGCAACTAGATGATAGAGGTAATATTAATTTTTTGTTTAAATTAATATAGTTTCATTTTATTGTCTTATTTAATTAGAACAAAATTAATTCTAACACGTTCTTTAACTTGTTTTATTAAATTGTTTAATGAATTAATTGTGTAATTATTGTTTTGTACTATATATTTTGTAGATATTGGCACTTTCATTTGGGATGTGCCTCCTCCCCCAACAGATGACAATGAGGAGATGGTGCCTGAGTCTGCGACATGTCAGGGTCCTCGAGTGCATATACCTGATGACATGCATCGTAGGATCGATACCAGATTCGTGTTGGAGTTGGACGATTGACTCTCTGCACTTTTGACTGAGGTGGCAGTCTGCCCTACCCTGATGCAGGACATCAGGGCCATTCCTACACTCTTGGAGCTTTAGAGGGAGATGATGTGTGATTTTATGTCTCTTATGCGTCATATCGTCAGAGTTGCCAGGCTACTAGAAGCGAGGAGAGCTCCTAATGATAGGCACAACTCTTCTTCTAGTACGCCTGCTCATCCAGTACCCCATCGATTGATGAGGGTGGTTGTGATCATCCTTCTTCACACCCTCCTCCTCCTCCTCCACCTCACCAAGATCATGAGGAGGCAACACATATTCCTCATCCTCCTATTGCAACTCACCTAGATGAGCATTCCTGACCTATTCCTCATCCTCCTCTTTCACCTCACCTAGATGAGCAAGCATGGCTTATTCATCATCCATCATCTTCCACTATAGTCCAGACCTCTATTGTTGTAGATATGCAGATTATGCCATCGGTTGGACCAAATATGTTATAACAGTCATTTGACTTGTCCATGTGTTAGGTATATAGAGAGGTAGTGGTGGGCCAAGAGGGCCCATAGTGATAATAGTGGAGGCCATTCAATGTAAGGTTGACTGGGTCCACTACAGTATTAAATAAGGCCCACTTACTAGAAGGTTATACTTCTAGAAGGTTCCTCCTCTAGAATGTTCTTAGGTGGTTGGAAACACTATATAAAGGGGTTCAAACAATGTAATATTTGGAGTGGTAGCTCAATAGGAGGATGCCCCCTTGAAGAGGCAAGTGAACAGGAGAGGATCCCTTCCATAATAGGATCCATTTTATGGTGTTTCCCTACCTCAAGGGTTTTGATATAATAAAGTGGTGGTTTCCTATATTGTTCTTGTATATCTACTGTGGTTCTTTTGTATTCTGTCTTTGGTACTTAACAAGTCGTATTAGAGCACTTTCCTTGGCCAAATAAGGGAATGATTTTTGGCCAAGGAAAGTGCCGTAATACCAATTGTTAAGTACCTGAATAGATTTGAAGACAAATCTCAAAATAACCAAGAATCTCAACAAGAATAATCCAAACCATTCACCAAATACTGAACACAAGAAATAGAGAAAACCCTTGAGGTAAGGTAACACCATATATTAATCCTTAAAGAATGATAACACTCCTCAAGAAATGCTTGATACATTCACAATATTCTTCACTTTTCTTCATTACATTGCTTACACTCCTTTATATATATCTCTATATCTCCTATGAACCTTCTAGAGAGCCTTCTCGCATTTATTACATCTAACTACCATAGTGGTCCTTTATTAATATAGTGGACCTAGTCCACCTTACATTGGATTGCCACATTCTCATATATTAAATGAATTCCACTAATAGTACATAACCAAATTCCCATTGAGTACCTCCCTAGGTACCCCATATTACCTCCCTAAGTATACTACATTCCATCCCCCTTCACATGTTTCGTCCTCAAAACATGAGAAGAAACCATACAATATGACCGACTAATCAATGTAGCCAATTGGTACCAAGAACGATCATCCATTCATCCCAATGGAAGTCGAACATGATGTCCATCTGCTGCCTTGCCACCCTGATCTTGATCTTCATTATGTCGGTGTTTCCATGGGATTGGTTCTCTAGTGTGATGTCTTCTTGTAGTGCTAGTAGGCCTCCATGCACCTCTTGAACGATTTCCTTTTTGGTTCCCTGCTGGTGCATAAATGTGTTGATGCACACGTCCTTTCCTTGATGACTGTTGTTTCTCTATATGATGTGGATGGAGATATACAACAACTGTAGGTATTTGTTCTTTTTTCTTCAAATCTACAACACTATGTGCCTTTGAGTCAATGACCTCCTTAGCTTCCTAATTATGTCCTTCCTGCAATTTTGCTTCATCTCCTCCTACTCTACCTCTGATTCAACTTTAGACTCTACAATAAATTCTTTGTTGGCCATCGTGGAACCATATTTCTTACTAAGAGACACATCCTACAAGGTGATTTTCTTCTTCTTGTACCACAACTTCAAAAACCTCTTTTGCACATTAATATTAATGGTACCCACTGATTCTATCCAAGGATATCCCAAAACAATATCCACTTCATCCATATCCATAGCGTAAAAAATCGAATGCAACACATATTTGTCCATGGCGATCTTCAAATCTTTAAAAAATTGAATATTTTCACCCTCAACCTATGTGCTTTGAACATTCTTTGCAGGAAATTGTAATCTATTAACCAACTTAACATTGATAAAATTATGTAGGCAACTAGGGTTAATAGAAACAATTATATTTTCTTTATGAATACATCCATGGACCTGTAATATAGATTGACCACATGAAAATAAACCCTTGGTGATGTATTTATCCTTACACTTTGTATGATACCACTTGTCTAAAAACAATTTTTCCATTGCTTCCTTAGAAAGTGGCATCCACTCCCAAAATTCAAATGATGTCCACCATGTGTGAGCATCTTCTCTCAAACGAAGATGTAGAAAAATTTTCCACTGCTCTTTCCATTATGACTTGTGGGAATTTAAGAAGTCTTCAATACTAGGACCATCATCTTTTCCTGTAAAATACATCTTGCTTGGAAAAAATATTCAACAAAAACTAGGGTGTTAAAATAACTTACTGCACAAATCACGTGGCTTTTTATGGAAAAACCCTGAAAAATTGCCGAATTTAAAACGTTGATAACTTCACTTTCCAGAATACATTTCGGTTGATTTTTTTTTGAAATTGGGTAGTTTTCCACGAGGAATTCAAATATACAATTTTTTTTGAAAAAATGGTCTCATAAAGTTCCATATCTGAACCTGAAGTGTGTCGCCCTTGTTTTTTCCTAGAAAAAAAAATTGCAAAAAGAGCCAAAAATTCTTCCCTTCTTTGGCCAAGGAAAGTGATTTGATACCAATTTTTAAGTACCTGAATATATCTGAATATAAATCTCAAAATAAACCCAAAATATCAACAAGAATAATCCAAACCATTCCCCAAATACTTAACTCAGGAAATAGAGAAAACCCTTGAGGTAGGGTAACACCATATATTAATCCTTAAGGAAGGATATCACTCCTCAAACAATGCTTGATACATTCACAATATTCTTCATTATGTTTCATTACATTGCTTACACTTCTTTATATAGCTCTCTCTATCTCTTAGGAACCTTCTAGAGAGACTTCTCACATTTATTACATCTAACTACCATAACGAGCCTTTATTAATGTAGTGGACCTAGTCCACCTTACATTGAATGACCACATTCTCATATATTAAATGAATTCCACTAATAATACATAACCACATTCCCATTGGGTACCTCCCTAGGTATACTACACATACTCAACAAGCGATCCAACCCAAGACAACAACGACTTAGCCACCAAACAATGCATAACCTCGGAGAGAGAGAGGCACTTAGTGTACACAGATACTTAAAGCCTCAAGAACAAGAAATTCACAACGTACTACCTCCCATGGGATTGTGTTGCAGTTTACAGACTCACTAAGGAAATATTTGTAGTGTATGGTCTTCTGCTTGGAAAATAAATGGACATACAACCTGTGGGTAAGAGCAAAGATACCCAATAGTAAAGACATTGATCAATGAATCAATTTCTCTTTACTAGTCGAATGTGTTCTCCCTCCATATTTTTTTTTAATCCCCATCAGTCTCGATAACTATGAATTGATGGTTTTAGGGACAAAATTAGAAATTATTTGATTAATTGAAACAACCATTTAATAGTAGCTATGGATCTTCAATCCCTGAGAAAAATGGGTAGAGAAGAATAGATAATTTTTTGCATTCATTAAATACTAATGGAGAACATAATTATGAGTGGAATAATAGATCTACCATTGATCATTCTTCCTCAGAACATACTCAAAACAACACATTAAACATAAATATGAGTAGCATATTTCCCACATAGAATTTATATAGCAACAAAACAAATCATATCATAAACACAAAGATTTTACCCTGGAAACTCAAATGGGAAACAAACATTCAATGGTTGCTCAATGCTCTTATTCAAGCAATCTATGGTTACAATGAAGCTAATGGCTCTTTGTGCATCCTTAACTTCTTGGCCAAAAGACCCTTTGAGAGTGAGAGTATATGAACAAATAGGGAGTGTTGGAGTAACGGGAAGACCAAAATGCATGACCTTTCATTTCTCATTCCTCGTTCTTTTCTCTCCTATTATTATTTTTCTTTTTCATTTTTTTTTTCTCTCTCTATCTCATCTATGAAATTTACATTTTCATTATTTCTAATAGTTTACCTAACCTTCCTTAATCACCTAATTTCACTTGCAGGTGCTTAGTCTTACAACCATTTTCTTGTTCAAATCCATTTTTGGATCTCACATCTGCATTGAGAGGCTTTTTAGCCTCCAAAAGCTTAGAGGAAACCAAACTGGATTAATGTGCCTTCTGTCTACTTCTCTGGAACATGACTTTGACTCTAGCTCTGACTCTGGCTACTATCTCTAGTTCTGGTTCTGGCTATGGATTTGGTTCTTGGCTCACTTGTTCTTACAATGTAGAAGTTTCCTGATTGATTCTCAGCTTTGAGAAATATTTAGACCTAAACTTTGCAATCATCATTCATTTCAATATCTCTCAGACTTGGAGACGATATATCTTGGAAATCAATGAAGACAAGTCGAATGCTAGTCTTCTTGTTCATTGTGACCCTAGCAAGCTATGTCATCATGTAAAAATCCACAAGAGATGGCGTGGTTGCTTCCTTTGGCTAGGATCAATTGGTTCGTAGCATGGAAACAACTCTATGCAACCATTTCAATTGAATGACAATCTTGCATGCCCCTTCATGACAACTATAAGAGACTTGATCATTGGTAAGTTGGTTCATCCACGGACAAGTCATTATTCAACCAACTTTCAATGAAAGAAATGTTATCCCATGCTTAAGATCCTTCTCATGTCTCTCCTACTTCCATCAAACAACTGCTTTCTTCACTAGTGAGGATGAGCTCTTGTGTTGTTGCAATGCCTTGGATAGCTTCTGCTTCTTGGACTTGAGATGCAAGGAACTCTTCATCCTATTTAATCTTCACTTTGCACACCCTTTTCTTGGATGTGTGGTTTATGGGGTGAATCTCTAGATGAAGTCACCAACACTTTACTTCCCAATGTCCACTCAAATTGCAATAGTGGCAATAGTTCTTGGCACTATTGTATGGATTTTTTGACATAATCCTTTTCTCCTTGTGTCGATGAATTATTTGTTGGTTTGGGTAAGTCTTCTTACCATTTGTTCTCTAAAAAAAACCTAGTGTGTGCAATGTAGATTTCTTCTCCTAGTAAGATGCCTCAAAATGGCCTTTCTTCCCACAATAGAGACATACTTTGGCACACCAATAGCTAGCAACACTACGACCTTTCCTCTTGCAAAAGTGACAAACAAGGGATGCATTGTTTGATGCAAACTTCTTGGTCTTTGTCTTCTTGTTCTGGTTGATTTTCTTGTCACTTCTTCTAAGTGCTAGTGTAGACTAAGTATTTATAGTTTCCTCATCACTGCCTTTCTGCAATCTGCCATAAGAAGGATAAAGTGGGTGTATGATTCCCTATTCCTTTGCTACTACTCTTTCTTTTGATGAGCATGCCAACTCTGTCATGTCTTTCACCTTCACAAAAGTGGTTATCATGGGCATGATATTTTCCCCTCTACCATAGAAACCTAGCCTTTCATGCTTGACCCTCAATGCAACTACATCGAGGCCTAAGATGCCTAGTATTCTCTCACCTAACCCTTGTCCATCGTATCCCATCTACCTTAACTATTTTGAACCAATGCCCCTAAAAATTTCCTCCTATCCTTATTTTGACTTTTATCTTTTACATTAAAATATAAAAATAAAAATTACATTTTGAAATTATTTTTAATTATTAAAATAATAATTATTTATACTTAAAAAAAAAAATTATAATTTTATAAACATGTGAAATTTAACTATTTTTTATTTATAATAAATTTAAAGATACTATAAACAAACATAACATCACTTCCAAAATATTTGACTTTATTTTTTATTTTAATAACAAAAATATAATTACTTTGATTAATAAAATATACATGATATCAAATTCCATCCCTCATAACCACCACTAACAATGTATTATGAACATGATAATAAGATAAACCTATCGTTTTGATTTAATAAGAGAAGTCCACAAGGCTCACCATGTAAAAGACTTTTTTCTTTGTTATCAAAGAAGCCCACAAGACTCACCATGTCAAAGGCTTTTTGCTTTGTTATCAACTTTTTATCAATGTAGGACAAACCATGCATTATGAACATAATAATAACTAGCATACCCCCGAAGTAGGGGAAGGGAACACCAAAGACAATACAAGGTGGATATGTTGTAAAAGAAAAGTAGAGTGTTTTTTTGGATAGTGTGCTGTAGCTTATTATGTTCCACTAACCTTTCAAGGTCCAATTATGTTCCACAATGTTTTGAATTCCAAATGTTTCATGGATATATTGTTATAACCCTAAAATTCCCTACTCATGCATACATGGCATTGGCCTTCCTACTTGCATAATTTTCCAAATCACTGCTGAGGAACTCTATTTAAAAAACCAATTTTTAGAGCATGTACGTGCCCTACTGCACTACTGCCCACGTACATACGCTTGCTGCATGTTAGAGAACCCATGTACATATGTAAGATGCACACTAAAAAACCCGTGTATACCTCCAAAAGTTGCAAAAATTAAAAAAATTGCAAGGAATTCGGTGGAATTTACGGGCTATTGGAGGTTTCCCAACCAAGTCACATGCTATAGCCCATCCCCCAACCGAATAACTATCCTTTTGTCATATAAAAGGAGGTCTTGGGGTCTCATTCCACAATGAAGCATTAGAACGATGAAACTCCGCCCAAATTCCCTTTCCTTCCTTGCCCAAGCATTTGCATCATTTTGTGAGTTACTACCTCAACATTCCCTCTCTAGCCCCTTTTCTCCCATACAATCCTCCCTTCCCTTTGAGGCGATCAATAGATTGTGAGAAGAGGCTTATTGAAGGTGCACTTGGATCATTGTTAAGAGGATCCCAGACTAGGTTCGTGGAGAAATAGCATGCTTGTAGCCTTGTTTGCCTAGTTGTGGATGCAGGTCAGCTTTGGGAGGAGACTTGTAGCCTTGGGAGCTACATAACTTGAGGAGATCAACACCATCAGGTACGGTTTTTGACTGACTCTTTCACTGTTTTATGTTCATCTATTTTGGAATTTTTGGGCTAGTGTAGAAATTAGATTGATTTTTAGGGATTCATTTTCTCTATCTATACTTTAAACCCTGGTATAGTTATAGAGGGATTTTCTCACTAGCAGAATTGGCGACTCCACTGGGGAGTCTCTCTAGGGTTTTAGAGGGATTTTTTTTTGGTTTTTAATTGGCTTCTTGATTTCCTTTTGAGTTTTAGTCAAGTTCACTGAGTCTTTTAAGGGTTCCTGGTCACCTGCAAGGCGCATGCAACCTTTCTCTGCATGTCAGTCTGCCTAGTCTTTTTATTTTTGAAAATTATCAGAGGTGTACGTGCCCTGTTTTGGGTCATCCCACGCACATATGCGCTTTGCACAGTAGACAACCCCCATACATACGTAGGCTACTGATGCAACAACCTACGTCTCTGTGTCTTGAAAGTGTTTTTTAATAAAGAGAGGTTTTTCTCTTTCCTGATAGAATTTTGGGTTTCTCAAGACTTTTTTGAACCTGCCAGAGTCTTTGTCTTTAGCCATAGCTTGGGTTAAAGTTTGGTTTAACTTGTTCCTTAGTTTTCTTTTGTTTTCCCTAAAAGGTTTAGAGAGAACCGTCAAGTTTTGGATCCTCCTTTTGGTCTATTGGTTGAATCCCTGCATTTTCGTAGTTTGCTTAGGGTCTTTATCAATCTTGGTTTCAATTTTCTCTTTCTTCTTGTTTCTTTCTTTGAAAAACAAAAACAAAAAAAGATTTTACTTCATTTTTCTTGTTAAAGCAGTTCGAAAAATCAAAAAATAATTTATTTTCTTGCATTAAGTTTGGTAAAGAAGTCAAGGTTGTTTGTTTGCAGAAGAAAAGAGTCCAGTTTTCAAAGTTCTTTCTTGATTTCTTGAAATACAAGTAGTTTTTCTTAAACGAAAACATTTTCTAGGAAATTTTCATTCACAAGATCTTGAATCATTGATTAGAAATGTTGAATTTTTACAAAGAGTTTTTACAAGCTTTGCTTTGATTTCGAAGTATCTTTTTGCTTTCAGATGCTATAAATTTCTCTTCCTTATTCATCTCTTCATAACACCATCAATTGCACGACCACATGCATTGCGTAAATCAAGCCTTAAAATTAACACTTGACTTAAAATATATTAGACTTTCCATTTGTAGGGTTCACCGACTAGTTTAGGGTTTTAGGGCATTGAATTAGGTGTGAAGAGGAAACCCTTCAAGGAAATTTTAAAACAAACATTGGAGTCTGGGATAGGGAGTGTCATAAGTCCAGTGTCGTAAGAGTTAGCTGAGACCCCCCTCTAACATAGGGGATAAACACGAGGTCATGTGAGGAAAGGTAGAGGAGATAACCCCTCCAAAACCAAACTAAGCGTAGTGGGGATTGTATAATGAGGGTCTTTCTCGGGAACAATACCGATCGTATTTTCCTATGGAGCTTTGTGGACCTCCAACATGTTTGAGATCCGCAGTTGTCTTCTGGACCAATTGCTTTCGGCACCCTTGAAGGGCTTCTGACTTGTTATCCTGCTCATTATGATCTTCCTGACTGTCAACTGTACCCGCCTAGTGACTGACTGCGAGCTGGCAACTTAGTTGCCTATATTTTATGGACTTACACAGGTGACTATGGGGGTATACCACGGTACCTATGGTAGACGTCGGCTCATGCTTTGTATAGTATACCTGGAGGGTGATTCCATGTTCGAGTTGCCCTTGCACCGATTAGTTTCTCTAGTGACAATTGGCGTAACTGTCCTTCTCACTAGTTAGTCGTCTACTTGATTTTCCTTTAGGAACTTTTAGTGTGTGCTCTGTAATCCCTAGTTTTCCATAGTGAGTTACTCAGTCATTTCTTTGGGTATTTGACCTAAGGTGGTAGACCACCCACTCCGCTGGTCGTGAGGACTTTTTGGTCTTCCGCTTAGAAACGTGGAGCCACCTCTTTATAGGTGTTGTTTTATAACACAGGTTTTCCAGAGTCAGTGTGTGAGAATTTTACAGAATTGAATGATCCTGCAAGGGGAGAACCTGTGCATAATATATTCATGGCTGAATTTCCTAACGATACCAACCAAGGAACCCCTTCGCAAGGAGATTCTTGTTCTTTTCCTTTCTTAAGAAATGTTGGTGTCCCTTTGATGGTCACTTTGTACATTCCTGGGTTGAATGTGGGACTACCGATTTGGTTGGGTACCATTCCAAATGTCCCAAATTATCTTGATGCTTCTCAGTTAATGACCTTATGTCATGGGCATCATGTTGATGTTCCTTCATCAACAAAGTCTTCTCCTCCTCCTCCTTCCTTCTATGGTGAAATTATAACTACTAGTAACTGGAAATCTAAAAAAAATCGAAAGAGGAAGAATAGGAAGAAGAAATCACCAACCTTTGCGAGTCATGTTGGAGATAGGTCATCAACCTATGCAAGTCATGTTGAAGACCAACACCCAGACTCTGCAAGTCATGCTGGGGGGAAAATTCTAGTCACTACTAATCATACTGGTAATAGGTCTGTATCCTCTGCAAGTCATGTTATCGATCAATCACCAACCTCTGCAAGTCATGTTGGAGATATGCAACCAACTACTACTAGTCATGTTGGGGGCATTGATTTTGTTGATAAACCTAGACGGATAGGACGGAAGCCTAAGTTCCCTTATAAGCTTTGAAAAGTAGATCACCTTACTCATTTGATCCCTGGAATTCCAAAGGCATGAAGATTATGTTCCCTATATGCAAGCTCTTCCGATTCCAAGTCTTTTGAGGTTTCCTCACATTTTATTCAACCAGTGGTTGAGAAAGTGGCCATGCCAATGCAATCTTCGGCTGATCCCACTCCTCTTTTGGGGGGTGATGCACCTTTAGACCATGTGGTCTCGCAACCTATTCAACTAGTGGTTGAGGAAGTGGTCATTCCAATGCAATCTTCGGTTGATCCCACTCTTGTCTTGGAGAGTATCGAGTCTACCAAAGTGGTCACGCCGATGCAATCTTCGGCTGATCCCACTCTTATCTTGGGGAGTGATGTGTCTACCGACTATGTTTTTAACATTTCCAATTCAATACTTTCAGAACAAGGGGGCATTCTGCTCACTTCGAGCACACCCCCCCCAAGCCCTAAGATGGTTTCCTTTGATTGGAATGACCTTGTTATGCCTTGTCTTACTTCTTCTACACCCTTTAAAATAAGGGTTGAATTTAATTCAATTTTGTTTTACCAATGTATTGTAGATGAAGGAGCCTCCACAAGTATTTTATCCTCCTCGGCTTGGCAAGCTTTGGGTTCTCCCGAGCTTGTGTCTGCATTGCATGAGATGTTGGCTTTTGATAGACATCCTAGTGAATATTTGGGGATTTTTTCTCAGTTACCTATCTTGTTAGGTGGGAAGATTGTCCTCGTCGATGTTATAGTGGTGCAAGGCTCGTTAGATTTCGATATGCTTCTTGGGCGTGATTATGTATATGCTATGAATGTTGTGGTGTCTACGCTCTTTTGGGTGATGCATTTCTCTCATAATGGAAGTATTGTCACTTTCGACCAGCTGGCAGCTGATAATCACCATCCTAATTTTATGTTAGTTCAGAATGCCCCTTTATATGTTCCTAGTGTTCATGTAGACTCTACCCCACCATAGGTTAATTATGTGGCATCTTATCCTCGATGTTCAATTACTCCTGAGCAGGAACTTGTTCACTCATGTTTTCCTTCTTGAGACTTTCACTCATGTTTTCCTTCTCGAGACTTGGTCTCAGTAATTGATCCATTGGTTTATCCAATGGGGGCATGGGAGCCCTTGCTTCCCCCTCTTGGTCCAAGTGATATTGAGTTTCGTTTTGAGTCTGATCTCATTGTTCGTATATCCTCAAGCCCTTGTGCTTGCGATTCTTTGCTGATAGACTCTGCCACTCCTGGCCAGATCCTCCATCGTCATATGGAATATGGTTAGTTTACTTCACCCTTTGGGACTGTCGACCCTCCTCGTTTGTGTGATTTATCGGATTTTGAATTGCCTTCGGATGAGGCTATCCTTGAAGCCATGACTACAGTTTCTATACTATGGGAAGCCTTACACTCTGGTTTTTGTTTTCTTCCCTTTTGGGAGACTTTCCAAGTTGACTATTGAAGAGACTCTTGGTCAGAGCCTAGCAGTGGGCTCTACTTGAACTACTGCCACACATGAGCTGAAAGGCTGTGTGGTACCTTGTACATATTGTATAGTCAAGGCTTTTTGTTTTCAAGTTTTGTATTCAGTAGCACCTCTTATTTTCTGAAGTTCCTATCTATATTGGATTTATTGACTTCTGGATGAGTGTTATTGGCTTTATATACAAGATCTTGGAGACATTTTTCTTTGACATTTTGTTCATCGTATCATTTCGTTCTGACAGGTATTGACCTAGAAACTGGCATATAGGTTAGGTTTTTACCTACTTGCATTTTTGCACTATCTGTTTCCCGGTTCATTTAGCCTTAGGATTAACCCCACTAAATGGCGACACTAACCTATCTAGCTGATAAGTGTGTCGTACTTTAGGTGGTAGAAGCCTACCTCTACATGGATGCCCTAGGTAGATCCTTTGCTGCATTTTTGGCGTCGATGCTGCCATTTTTTACTATAGGCTTGGGAGTCCTTAATTAGTCCTGTCATGATTACATATCGAAGCCTCATTCTTCTTGCTAATCATCATTCTTGGCATTACCCTTGAGACTCCCTAATGATCAATCTTTGTTGTCTTTTCGAGATCGCTTTAAAATTCGAAAGCAACATCCAACGATATTGTATTTATTATTTTCGATATCGTATAGATTACTTGAGAAAAGTAGCCCTTTGGAGTCTTCTTTAATCCCTTTACAAAGTCTCTAAAATTGAAAAGATTGCTGAGCGATCTTGTTTCCCTTCACGCTTGCCAAACTCAAATTTGAAGGCACATTTGTTTGGCGGTAGTTTACCCCTTTTTTGGTCCAGATGGCTAATTTTACGAATAAAGGTATGTTCTAGGAACTTCGGTTCGCTAGAAGAGTATTCTTAGGTGTAAGTTTAACCCTTTTTCGGGCCCGAGGGACTAAATTTTTGAAAAAGGAACATTCTCCTTGGTTTTGGTTTATCGCCTTTTTTTGGGCCTTGGAGATTACTTACGAAAAAGGAACCCCC
>ML784541.1:303665-318304 GCA_009831015.1 Picea engelmannii | reverse complement strand
GTATATATACATATGTATATATACATATGTATATATACATATGTATATATATATACATATGTATATATATATATACATATGTATATATATGTATATGTATATGTATATGTATATGTATCTATTTCTATTTCTATTGTGTTTTGCAATGTTTTGTGAATTTATGTTTATTAATCTTAATTTTTTGAAAAAAATGAATTTTTTTTGCAAATTTTTAAGTTTCGAAAATGCTTTTTTTCGATTGGATGGAAGAGGCGATGTGACTATTTTTAAGGGGTTTTGGTAGCTATTATGAAACTAAAAAATAAAAGACAAAAAATATTAAAAAATTGAAAAAAAAATGCCACTTGGAATGGTGTATTTTTTTGAGGTGGTTCTTGGTTTTTGCAATGCCTGGTGGATGCATTGGGGCTCATGCGAATTTTCCTCTGGCATACGAGTGCTCTAATGGCTCAATTAAGTCTGGGTGAGTTGAATCCCAAGCCTATGAAAACTGTGTGACCACGTATCTGTTCACAAATTAATTGTGCTAGTGCTTTTCCATTGGTCGTTGTTGGGGAGATTGGTGTCATAGTTTACGGGCATGGACTATCAAGGTTGTATTAAAAAAAGAAAAAACCACTTGGCACGTAGGTGTTTTTCTAAGGTGGCTCTTGGTTTAGGATTCTTATAATTATTTCAATCAATTTAATTTTTTGATGTGTGCACTTTATAATTATAACTTCCGAGGGGTAGGTTATATTGTTTTTGATTGCTTAGGTGTAAATTTTATGATTAACCTGTCAAGAGGAAGGTTATATTGTTTTCGGTTGCTAGTGAAACTTGTAGTCCAGAAACTCTGATCTATTAGATCCACCCCTCACTCCTCGAAACACCGCCGATAACACTAAGAATATTACGCTTCAGATCCTATTGTATTATATCAAATGCATATTCAAATATCAAGTGATGCTACCTCTTTAAAATATTTGTTATTAACATGAAATTATTTGTACCATTGTTTATATGGAAGTTGTTCCATTCGGTCATCAATGAAAATTCTTTTTGAAACTATCAGTTCTTCATTGTGCAATATTTTTGATAATTAACATGGGCTTAGCTAAAGAGACTTTGAATTGGGATATTGTTGTGTGCTTAAATGGAACAATTTGTCAAATGAAAATGAACTATATTGTAATAAAAAAATCATAAAGTTATGAATGAATCTCCTCAGTAAATATTCATCATAGTATATACAAATGTTATGGCACCAATTAGAAAATTAGAGTTATTGGTGTTAGTAACGCTGTAATTACACATTAAAGTTGTAATTACTCAGTGAATCTAATTAGCGTGAAAAGTTCGCTATATCTTGAATATCCCTATTGAGTGTCCACCTTATCTATATCTCATGTAGGAAAAAGCCAGATGAAGCTAGAAACTCCTTGGATTAAATAAACTCTAATAACTAGGTGCATAAATAAATATCTAAGAACATTAAAACAAATGGTGTTTGGAACATAATTGAATGTGCATGGTTGTTCAATTCTGAGGGTTCTGGATTTCAAAGACAAATATCATGCAATTAGAGCATAGAGTTATTAGTGTTAGCAATTGTCTAATTATGCATTGAAGCTAACTTGTGTAAGTTGAGGCTTCTTACAAGTCCTCTTATTTTGTATAAATAGGGGTTTCCCCGCTTTTTCATTGAACTACATGACAAATTTATCTATAGATGCAATCATTATTTTTCATGAAAAACAACATATGGTTTCATAGATTTGATGACACAACTTACCAACTGTAGAGAAAATCTATATGAAACTTTAGAGTCCTTGGAATAAATAGACTTTGTCTATTGGATGCAAAAATAAATACCAAAGAACGTTCAAACAAATGGCATTTGGAAGGTAGTTGAATATGCATTGTTGTTTGATTATGTTGGTTCTGAATTTCAAAGACAAATAATCTTCAATTTTATTTTTCAATGTTCCAAGCATTTGCAATAATGTTTCCCTACCTTGATTAAATGCAAAAAAATTAAAAATATTAAGAATATTGTCCAAATGCTTGATAGTGCACGTGTTTATCACAACTGTAGTAACAACTATAATATGCATGGACAAATTCCAAAATTCTATTTTAGAAATTTTCCCATGTTTATATATATTATGTATAGTTATAAGAACAACAATGTGTTGGGTTGTCGATTCTTTGTATATAAAAGATGTTTACTTCTATACTATGGCTAGTGTGTGTGTCACTTATTTATATTCTTTTAGTTTTCTTGATGGATAATTTTCGTGACTACCATGGAAACATTGGCATGCTACGATTTTAGCTCCTTGCAAAAAATTTTGGCATCTAGTGCAAAGGTGTTGGTGATCTTCGAAGCGAAATCAATGATTGTGAAAGAAAAAATAAAAACTTGTAGAAACTAATACATACAGGTACACATTATTTGAACCATGTTTTAAATGGAAATTGTGTTCGTGTAGTTTAATGTATAATATCTCCGATCAGTTTTTTGGCCCGCCCTCCTTTTTGGGCCTTTATCATATTAATAAATAACCTTCTAGAGTTGTTGTTGGGATTTTGCAATTACATTTTGTTTAGTTTCAAATAAAAAATCAATTGATGTGAAATGTTGTATCGAGTATATTAGTACTCAAATAGAACAATCTAAAATGGGTGCAAAAATTTGACAATCAATGGTAGAAATTAATAGTGTGCTAGAAAACTATGGCTTGTTCCGCTTAGAAAAAAATTGCATGTGTCCAAGGATATTTCTTGTTTAATGCATTCGAGGTGATACTTCATTTTAGATACACTTCAACAAAAATTAGAGAAGGTACAATTGAACACTTCATAGCATATTTTCAAAAACAAGATACAGAGGCGATTGCATCTTATCAACTTGAGCTAAATAGTGATTTATTGATAGAAATGCATAATATTAGTGAGCTAGAGGAATATTTGAATAGGATGTCTAGATCAACATCAATTGACATAGAAATAGATAATAGAGGTCTAGAGGTCCAATAAGAGTTGGTCGAAAACTCTAATGAAAAGCTACTTGCATATCAATTCGAATATGTCTACAAAGACTTATGACATATTGTTTCATGATGAAAATCCACTTGCTAAACATTTTGAGCCACTCTTATGCAAAACAACTATTCGCAGATCCCCTGCTCTTCAACAAGACAAGGTAAATGAAGTACATATGCTTGAAAGTACATATGATGAGAGTTATTTCAAGACATTATGCCATTTAAAAAATAAGGAATACAATGTATCTTGTCTATGATGAACAATGTCACAAACTTTATGTAATGCGATAATGCAAAATGATGCATTTGCAATTAGATGCATTCACCCATATATTAGTGATGATGTAGTTAAAAAAATAGCAAAAAATGCAAATTGGCAAGTGTACATGATACAATTAGCATTGCCTTATATATAAGGGTGTATTGATGGTGGTTTGATTGTTTATGACTGGTTGACTAGAGTATTAAAGATCAATATCCGTTTACTTCTGAAACAGGGAAGATCAAGGCTGTGATGCTTTTTCTACAAAAGAAGCAAAGTTGTAAACCATTGAAAAATGTGCAAATTCCTATGAAAATAGATTCCATGCTAGTTTCAACAAGAAATACAAGTGAACCAAGTATATCTTTACGTAAAGTGAAAAAACTACTTAGAAGTAAATGTTTTCAACAAGAATTATAGGATAGACTTCATAACGAAAAAAGTGGCCATAGTAATCTATTGGAAGAAGGAAACCACAACAACAACAAAAAGAAATCCTATAACTGTTGGATAGAAAAGAAAAAAGAAAAAAAAAAGTTACAATTACAGAAAGAGACTTCCATAAGCATATCACATATGTGCCTATTTTTAACTGTATCACATGTGAACCGAATTTCTTCCTAAAATATGTTACATCAATCAAACAAGTACACAAAAAAGTGCTTTGTACTCATGGAAAAAAACAAAAACTAGAACACATTGTAACATATGATAGTAATAGTAGTTACATTTGCAAACTTTGCAAAAAAAATATTAGACAATGATGTAGATGCTAAGTTTGTTATTCCAAAAAAAATCAGACGAAACAGAAGCATAAGAATGTTGAAAAAATTGGATGAGCTAGAAGAAATATTAATAGCATTGTGGCTACCTTTTTAATAAATAAGAGAACTTGGACACAAATATAGAAAACCACAATTAGGGTTCACTGGAGAACTTATCAATGTTCCAACTGACATTTCCAAAATTCAACATGCACTGCCTCACAACATAGATGGAACTGGTACAATTGCAGTAGCAATAAATAAGAGTCTTATATTAAAAAATGTTTATTCTATTGGGCAAATCCGTGTGCACATGGTGATGAAATATTCAAAACGACTATGTAAAACAACACTTTACAAATTGGAAAAAGTAGGAATAATTGATACATGGGAGAAAGTATTCATAGAAAACAAAGAATCATATGAAGATGAAACAGACATTGAAAATGAAGAATTTGATGAGAAGGGCAATGAAGAATCAATAACTAAAATAATTGTACATGAATTCACTGATACATACACCATCGTCAATATCCACAACAATTAAATAAACATTGCTCCTGGTGAAGGCTATGTTCCACTAGGAATTTTCCGGGAGAAATACTCAGAGGCGATGAGCTTCCCGTCATTGTTTTATGGTGAGAAATGACATGATGATGTAACTAGAAACTTTTCATATAAAAAAAAAACCAAGTGGGAATTATTACACAAAGAACATGAATTTGCGTATCATACAACAAACCTATTCTACAAAGTAGTACACAGTATCATAAATCAAGTGCTTAATAACATATGGATTATAATAAGAAAAGGACAATTGAAAGGAAAAAATATAAAAGAAAGAGATGTAAATTCAAATCCAAACTTGGACCGCATTTTGAAATCAGATATTGGGTACATGGATCTCAAAGCAATTCGTACATCACCACACTATCAATGACATACATGCAAGAAAATATATGCAATGATAAGACAATTAGGACCACCAACCTTTTTTATCTATTTCAATAGTGCAAAAAACCGTTGGGAACCATTGGTTAATGGACTCAAATAAATAAAATATCGAACAAAAAAGATAGCTAAACATGGAATAGAAAAACAATGAAATTGATTTGTTGATTAGGAACGACCCTGTAACTTGTGCTCGCTACTACATAAATAAGATAGTTGTGATGAGAAATTTAATAACCCATGACATAAAGTACTATGGAAATATCAAAGACTTATTCTTTGTTACTGAGTTTCAAAACAGAGGGAGCGAACATGATCATGGATTGCTATGGATAAAATATGCACCAATTAATGGTAAAAACACATATGTAGAACTTGAGATGTTTGTTGATAAATACTTGTCATGTGATTTGACAACAATTGGGGATGAGTTGAAGATGCTACAACATCATCATCATACAAAAAGGTGTAGAAAAAGAAAAAACCGTGCATTGTAGATTCAATTTCTCATAGACCCCAATGAAGACAACGAGAATACTAAAACCTCTAGAATATGACAGTGACAAAACAAAGAAAAAGGAAAAATTGATATTTGAGACAATAAAAGATTCTAAATATGATGACTATATACATTTGATAGCTTCTTAGCTATTTTATTTTTAACACACGATGAATACATCCATGCAATTAAATGTAGCTTAAACCGAAGAACTGCCTTGTTACAAAGAAGACCATCATACATAAGGATGAATAGTTTTGCACAACATATTCCAAAAATATGGAATGTAAATACAAATTCTCAATTTATAGTTGAATCATATGCGACAACGACATACTGTATCTCCTACATGAAAATTTTTGACAAAAAAATGACATCAACATTTAAACACATACTAGAAGAACATGAGAAATCGAACATCGACATTATGAAAACAATTCGTAGAATTGGAAAGGATTTAGTAAACATGCAACAAATGATTTCACAACAAGTTGTATACATTATCATGCCTCTACCACTAAATACTGATTCAAGAAAGTGTGTATTCATAAACATTTCACCAAAAGAGCAACGAGCATTTATCCTCAAAAAACAAAAAGATTTGCAACATGAGACAGATGATTCTGAAGACATAAAGTGTTCTTCAATAATTGATTATTACATATGTCATCCTGAAGCTATCAATGGAATATATTTATCTAAATTTGCATCAAATTATATTAAAAAAGGCAGGAGGCGTCGAAATAGTGACAAGTCATATATTATTAGGTATGTGAAATGCAACAAGCATAAAGATCTTGAGAATTACTACCGAGAAAAATTGATGCTATATCTTCCATATCGAGTGAGTGAGGACATACTTTCAAGAACATCTACTCAACATGGGAGGATGCTTACAATTCACTAATAGAGATCATAAAACAAAATGAACAAAAGTTTATGCATGAAACAAATTTGACATGGGGCAACCTCGAAGATGCAATAAAAGAAGTTGAAAATAGGGAAGAACAACTTTTCAACTTAGAAATCATCTATAATGAACAAGAATTTCCGAAGCATCTGTGTTCAAATGTCACTAGTAACTATGAACAATACGATTTTAAAAACAATTTACAACATTTATAGAGCACTGATGACATTTGAATATGTTAAGACTGAAATGACAACCTCACGAGGATATGAATCCCCCTGCATTTTTATAGAGGTGATACTCCTCTATAAATTCTTCAAAATATTTTCTTGAAATAACAATATAATAATATGTTATTATGCTTAAAGCACAATCGAATTTTTATCGCTCAACAAAAATTTAAAATAACATGAAATATTTATATTAAAATTCCTGATAAATGGACCAGGAATCTTAGACATCGCATTTATTGAAAATAAATAAGTTGTAGAAAATAATAAACATTCTCACATCCATCATAGTTTTAGGTATTTCTGACCACATTCAAGATTCAAAGGGAAAAATGATCCAACGCAACAGAGAACTTTGAAAGAGTATTTCTTATTAAGATCAAAAAGAGAAATTTATAAGTCAATTTCAAATATATTATACCTAAAACTCAGAGTTATAAAATACAGTCAAAATCAACCCCAAAAGAGTTCTCTAGAATTTCTAAAAAGTAATAAAGTATGTTATAATCTCATAAATTTAAAGGCATTTGTCCATAAATGGACTGGGATTGGGGCTCCCATTGACCATAAAATATATACAAGAAATGTGAAGAAGAAGAAGTGAAACTGAGACATATTACGAACAACAAGATCTGGAAAGAAGACAAAGGGAAGTTATCAAAATTCGGTTATATTTTTCTAATGAAACAACAAACACAACTGGATGAATTATGAGAAGGAAGAAAAAATGTGATCAATATAAACTTACTGTGATGGAATCTCTCTTCTACTTTGGTGTTGCTGGTGTCCTTTAATCCTCCTTGTTGATGGTTTATGGGTCAGTACTATCTGTCGCTTCTGGATTTTCTTTAGTAATCTTAATTAAGGACTTTCTAAACCATTCTTCTGTGTAATCCTTCATTGGATCCACGTTTATCTCATGTTTAATTTTAATATCAAACAATCCCCCTTCTAAATCTATTAAGTCATGTGAAATATTATGAATTGACTCTTCAATATCTTGATTTGTGTTTGCATCATCTACTAGCTAATTTTCAATTTCACTTTCATCATATTCAATTATACTATTAAATTTTTCAGTTGAATTAATTTTCAATATATCCATGTGTTCTTCAAACTGTTGCTTCATCATAAATATATAATTAATAATTAATCTTTAGTATTTTAGTTCTCTGGTGGTTCCTGCCAAGTTTATCTCAGTGAGTTTTTTGAATAGCATTTCCTTTTTATTTACAGTTTTTTTGCAATAATCTATAATATCTTCCAATTTACTTATCTTTTTGATCCAACATGCTTTCAACCGTTTCATTTTGGTCAGAGAGGGAAAGTCGTCTTCCCTTATTTTGAGCTCAGTCATATTCGAAACTTTAATTGCAAACTTTACAACGACATGTTTATAAAACCCTTCTTCATTTTTATAATATTCTTGCAGAAATTCATTATATGCATTTAACAGATACCGAAAAGAAACAATATTATATGATACATACCATGCCTCCACAATAAGTAACATTCTTCTTTTTATAGTTTCCTCAACGAATTTTCTAACAGCTATTAACAAACTTGACGATCCCTTCAATTTCAAATCAGGTGTTCCAGGCTTCGCAATGGCTAATGGGCTTGCAAGAATAGGGGGAGGCATCAAGGTTGGTTCCAGTTATTTGATCTTTTAACTTGATATGTAATTCTCTGCCTCCAAGTCATCAATTGAAACATCCAAGGCATCACCAACTACTTTGTGTATTTTAGAAATTTGAGATGCAAACATCTTACTAAGATCATATCCAAAATGCAAATTTTATTTTTTTCTTCTTTTATTTATTCCTTCAAATACTAACTTTATGGAATTTTTATCAAATAATGTGTTTTGTATGGTAAATGATTCTTCCTTTGAAAAATCTTCTTATTGTGCAGAAATTTCAACTACAAATTGTTGAGTCTCTTATAATCTTTGTTCTTCATCATGGAAATGTATGTTTTCAATATCAACTTCAAGTTCCATATCCTCAAGAGATAAATTATTTGTATCATTCTCAGATACCCGTTGCTCTGTTTCTTCTTGCAGGGGAATTTTTCTTTTCCTTCTTACTGGAATTTTATGGGGATTTTCCATGTTTCCTCGAGGAGGATTTTTATCACCCCCTCCACTTGGATTTCCGCTTGAAACCTTTTTCTGTTGAGTTGTTATTTGAACATTGTGTTTTGGTAGGCTATTTTTCTGTGAAACTATTGGATATTGAAAGCTTTTTTCATTTGGACCCTTTCATCTTTGCTTATGCTGATCTGTAGTACTTATTACAGTTTCAATATCATCAACAGATTGCACCAAAGTATCTTGAGCCGTACCCTCTTCTTCTCCAAATATAATTGTTTGAGTAAATGCATTGTTGAATCCTACTGACTGCATTTAGTCAACAAAAATATGATTTGGGTCGAACCCTTTGATTTTTTTTGCATACTTAAATTTCAAATGATTGAAATGGGTCGAAAATTCATCAATTTTGGTCATATTTCTTAAGATAATTTCTCCAGATTTCCATGGAAATGGGATAAATTGCTTTTTTCTCTTCTCATGAAAAAAATGAAGCCAAAATCCATATTGCCTAGCAACTTCAATGATAAAATTTTATCTGAAATGTAGTAAGAAAGAAAAGCAGGAATTTCTCAGGAATAAAAGATTCTAATGACATTATAATTCTCCCTCTTCTCCAGGGTATCCTTGTTATTTAGAAAAGTTGTTGCCTTTGATGACAACCTGGATGTGCTTTCTCCAAAGAGAAGTTTCTTGAAAACTGTAACAAATTCATTATGAGATTCATAAAAATAAATATAATTCTTCTGTCTCCAAAGGGCTTGATACCAAACAATTATAGGGTTGATATTTTTTTAACAACTGGGAAAATGTATATTAAAAAGTGTGGATAAATCCACTGTAGTACAAAAAAAGGGCCATGAATGACCTTCGAGAGATAGAAGCTTTGAAGATTGGAACTGCTAATACAAAATTTGTGTCCATTGAGTTTCCAATTTCCGTAGCTATAACATTTTTACTATATTTTGAAGAATACATTCTATAGAAAACTTCATTTATATATAACGTAAAACAAAACATGACACTTGAATTTTACAGAATCAACTACCCAATTCCTTTTTGATCTCCGAGTGTCCATGCTACTCCCAAAATGGGTCTGTTGCGGGTTCGTTGAGATATAGAATTTGATTTACTGTGGCTGAAGTTAAATTCCTAGATGCTCCCTAGGTTCTTGTTGGGGTGCTCCATTCGATTTTTCATATTCTCCATATAACTGTGCTACTCCTCGATTTGGTTCCGCTGAGCAAAGATTTTGTCTTGCACTCTTTCAATTAGATGCCTATGCTGAGAGAGAGTTTCAAGCTCGAAGGTTAATGTAGATCTGAATGCTCCCATGTGCATTCTCAACCTTTGACTCCCTGCGCACTCTATCTCTTCATCATGCTGGTCTTGTCCAACAAGTAAATACTGTGAATTCGTGGTCCTTGTCTCATTATGGTTCTTCTGCCTAGTGTCCATGCTGTTGGAAAGGGCCCAATTCTGCAAAGGTCGAGGATGGTCGCCTTGAGGACTGGAAAAAATGAGGTCTAAGTATTTGTATTTGGAGGAATGAGGTCCCGAAAGAGGCCTCAAAGAGAATGTCTTAGAGAGGTGATGGAGAGAGGGAGAAAAGGGTGAATACAAGGAAACAAAACCCAATGTAGGCTCAGAGGTTTTCCACAACAGAGGGAATGCCCGAAATCTCTGATAAAAATCTCTCCATGACACAAACAATGTTCTTAGGGAGAACACATAAAACACACGACTCGAATTAAACTCAGGGGACATTTTGCACAACAAATATACTGCCCAGAATCCTTGAGAGAATTCACCCCAAGGAAAAATTAACACAAAATTCATGTCAATCAGATACAACTCAGACTCTACCTGGAGCGTTGTACTTAGGACCTTCATAACTCCAAGCCAAGGATTGAATCTGTCATCACCCTGATGTTTCCACTCTGCTTCAGGACTGCTACATGCTTGGTCCATCTACATCATAGTCTTTGACGATCTGTTACCCATGAATTCAGCTGGATGGAAAAGAAAACCACCCGATGCCATAATGAAATAATCGTGCCAATTCTCGTTAGCACGGTTTAACCTTGGCAGATGAGGTACTATCATTTCACCTGCCAGCTGCCTCCTCCACCTACCACGACTCGTGCTAGAGCTCCAAGTGTTCACTCTCGTGGCCTTTTCATGATGGATCCTGATCATATGTAATAACATTAGATTAGGGGGGATAAACCTTCTTTACCCTCCACCCCTAAGGTTTTGAGAGGTTTCCCAATGGCCATGTTGGCCATTTTGTCTGCTTCCTTGTTATTGTCTCTCAGAACATGTAAGAAATTTGGCTTTAAGGTCCTTATGATTATACAAATTATGTCTATAGCCCTCTTGAGGCTCAAATTTTTAGGCTTGGATCCCTGGATCACTATTCTTATGATTGTCTTTGAGTCGCCTATTTCAACATTCTTTTTCCTCCGGGTTCGAAGAGAACCCCTCCCCTCCCCCCGCACATGCCTCCCCTAGTTATAGGCTTGATTTTACAGTCTACCCTCTTGCCGATTGTTAATCCCTTAAACATATGGAAATATGTAATAGATAATATGAAATATGATGCCTTGAAAAAATTATTTTCCTTCTTAAAATTTGAAAGAAGAGAAGCAATTTCGATAGAGGTAATCTTTCCCCAATCGAAGATGGTTTTTTCATGAATTGTAAAGTGGAAAATGTACAGAGCCAATCGAGAGATAGTTTTCATGTTTTCTTGACTAGTGACTCTAGTAAATAGCCATGGAATTTCTTGATAAGGGTTTTTTAAAGGAACTAACATGAATCCTTGTTATGTCAATAGACATTGTCGCTGGGTCTTCAAGATATTCTTGCAGAAGATTGAGTCCATTATTTCTTTTCTTCATAAACTCCCTCGCTTCTTTTACTTTGAAGGTAAGTGTCAGATATGGTAACTTATGTTGAAATATTGTAACTTCGAAGAATATTCTACGTGAGAGAGAGTTGAATAATATTATTATATTATATTTAATTAGGCCCTATTGTGCCTTAGTAAAATTCGACCCTATTGTGCCTTGACAGTTAAATGTAAATTAAGGGTAAAGTGACAAGTCGGCCCAAACCTAATTAGAGGTTGGCCAGACCACTATTTATAAGAGAGGTCAGTGCCTCATTTGGACACACACTCACTCATGAGCTCTGCAATAAGAGGAAAAGTGTGCAAGTCTTGGAGGAGAAGCTATTGCAACTAGGGGTGACGTCAAGGAGGGTTTTGGTAAATCTCTTGGTATTTATTGGTTAAGTGGTGCGCTACTCTTCCTAGTGAAGGAGTAGAGGATGATATTCTATTCGGTGTTTGGTCTATCTATATTTAGGAAGTTTTTTTTGGGTTTTCTCCCCCATGAGGGTTTCCCGGGATAATCTGTGTGTTTCTATTGCTTCTGTGATTGCCTCTCTTTCAGTGATCTTATTTATGCAACTAATGTGCTAAATGATTATAATAATAAATAAGAACTGTAACTGCTATTTATATAAGTAAAAACTTCAACATTGTATCATAGAAGGCTTGAAAGAGACCAACTCACAGTTTATAAAGAAGTGGCTAGCCTCAACGCACCTTCTCCAAAATTCAGTTTTCAGTATTGCAGCTGCTGCAGAATTAGGGTTTCTGCATAAACCTTAAGTGTGATGTTTTCCCTATTTAAGGAGTACGTTGGTGGAAGAAATCACATCTAGGAGCTTGCTCGAGGAGGGCGCATCTAGTCCTTGGATTAGAATTGTGAAATTTGAAGTTTGAAAAATTAGGGTTTCCTCTAAAACCCTAAGTTGCAGTTGCAATTGCAGTTGAACTACAAGTTGCAGTTGCAGTTGCAGTTGAATTACTAGTTAAAGTTACAGTATCAGTTGTAGTTGTAGTATCAGTTGCAGTTGCAGTGCCAGTTCCTCCAGTTCCTTCATGCCATTTGCAGCACTAGTTGCAGTGCCAACACCAATTGCAGTGAAAGTTTTTGTGAAGTGTTGGGACTGATTTTTATTGTCCTAGTGTTCCTTACCCTAGCAAATCTCCAACTACCTTTAAATTACAAGTTGAAAACCTTTGAAGTTTTAAAGGTTTGTTAATTATTGTTGTTTCTTCCAGATGGTGCCACTACCTTTCGATACTGTCAGAGGTATGTACTTACATATGTTTAAACTGTATCATTATTTTTAAATAGTATTTGCAAGAGAAAGGATCTTTTGTCTAAAGAAAAATCATAGATCCAGAGGGATCTCAGATATATCATATTCAGAGGAACAATGCACCTTAGGTTTTATCAATTTAATATGCCTCTAATTGTTATGATCTTATGAACAACTAGGTTGAATTTTGATATGTTGAAGTTATGACTATCATACTAACCATTGGTCAAAATTAAAGTCAAAAGTATTAGATTGATTAAGGTTGAGATTATAGAGTTTATTCTCTAACTCATATTTTTGTTAAGAAAGCATATTATCTTAGTACATAGGACAAGCTAAAGAGAATACTTGTCATCTTGAGTAAATAAGACTCAAAAGAAAAGAAACAACACTCATTCTTGAGGACAAGACTCCAGGTTACAGGTTTGATTGATTAAGTTAATAATATTCAAATTTGCACATGTCAAGTTTGATAACTTCGTCATTACAAGTAAACAATATAGTTGTGATAACAATCTTTGTAAAGTTTTATACCTGGTAGCATGTGAGCATTATTGAGATAAATGCTTATTGTAATCATTTACTAGATATAACTAACATCTCCTCTAGGAGAAACTTCTTGTTTTGTTTCTAGGTTACCATGGAGGAATGATTGATCACAACACTAGAAGAGTGTTTCTCTCATTTACTATTATTGTATTTCTTACCTTTGACCCTTTTTCCAGGCATATCACAAGTCATAGCTCTAAAGGAGCTACTATGACGATTGTTCTCGCTATTGTTTTATTATTATTATTATAAAGAGTATTATCCTTATCTATTGTTTCTCCCTTGTTGTTCTTGTTCCAGATAGGTCATAGGTGATAACCCTGAGGGAGCTATAGTGACGATTACAAGAGGAAATATATTAGATGAGACATGGAGAAGACTATCCAAGTTGTATACATGACTGTATACATCCATGTACCGAATAATAATAATAAGAAGCTACTTTTGAGATACATAATATATCATATGGAGATTGATTGTATGGAGCAGAAGGATCCAAATATGACCGAACATTAGAATAGAATTCACAATAGACTTGGTCAATCGAAAATGAAGCCACCTTGACAAGAAGAAAAACAAATTTGCAGCCTGACTCAACTTTTCATATTAAGACTTAGTATTCAACACCAAGTGTATCCTGCAGAGACTCTGAAGTTTTTTATAGACTCGGAAGAAATCTAGGCTCAGAGGGAGCATAAAATGTTAGTAGATCCAGAAGGGCCTACCCAGAACCATTGCAATAACCAGGAAGAGATCAATATGGTCCCATAACACTTTGCAGGATGAAAATCCATATAGCATTGATGAACCATATCATGAAAAGCAGATGGCTCCATCTGATCCAATTTATTTTCGGCACGAAATGAGATCGGAGATATAATAAATAAATGAACAGAGATAAAACAAATATACAGTAATACACGATTTCTATTAATGAAAGAAATGTACAAAGACTGTAAAAATATAGAGTGGAAGACTCGCTAGAATGGTGGCAGCTTATCTCTGAGAAGAGATGTGACGGCTACTTGCATTCACAAGAAGATGATTACAATGAGGCTCTGAAGGCCTTTTTACAATAAACAGGAATGCCAAAAGTCCTAGACATCCAAAAACCTAACCCTGGGAGATGAAGCGCCAAAAGTCATGTGGGCCCCGTTTGGGTAAGTGAGTACATCAA
>ML784541.1:232294-301141 GCA_009831015.1 Picea engelmannii | reverse complement strand
TAGTAAATTGCCAAAATTGCCAGAAAATCGTTTTGAGCCATTTGGAAAAGGTGGGTGGCCACCGATATCCACCTGGATCAATCCTCCCTCCTTAGGAAGCAATGGTATCCATTGCGTTGAGTTCCCGGGGGAGAGGGAAAAGCATTTGTTGAATATGCATCTTGGTGAGCTGCTTGTCTTGCTGGAGACGTCGCGTTGCTCAGTTTGTGGAAATTTGTCACGAACCTATTGCGGTTAAGGATGATCAACAAGTCGATATACATGATAGGACAATGTGCAGAAGAAATCTTTGCACTTTGATGCAGCCTTGTCGACCTGCTTCTGTTGGATAGAAGGTGCTTGGGGCAAGGCTGTAGTGGTTGCAGTGTCCTTTTGTTCTCCTTTTGAATAGATTGTGAAGAAGCTAAATTTTGCAGTATGAGATACTACCTTGTGGCATTTTTTATATGGAACAATAGTCGAAACTACCTTTGGTATTCTGTAGAGATGACCCCCCAAAGTAACAATGACACTACAGGGTCGAGACTCATAAATAACATGGCATCTCCACATATATGGTTGGCCCAAGAGAACATCACAAACATCCAGTGGGGCGACATCACATAATACCTCATCCTTGAAGGGTTGGATGTCGTATGACAATCGACACTGTTGGTTGACACGGAGATCTCTTCCTTGCCGAAGCCACCCGATGTTGTATGGCTGCGGGTGTGGTGTTGTCGACAATCCCAACTATTTGAAGACCTCTGCTGAGATGAGGTTCTTCTGGCTTCCTCTATCAACAATAAAATGCAGTCGGGTCCCCTTCACCCACATATGTGAATGAAAAAGACGCTCCCCCTCTTTAGGATCTATTGGTTCTTCTGGTTGAATTGTTGCGGTCGCGACAATAGTAGTGGGGTCTGCGTCAATGATCCGTCCTTTACCATTATTTTCAGAATCAGATTGTGAATCAGGGTTCAGCTCTTTGTCTTTGATCTCAGCCACCAATGACTGTTTTGAGTGACATTCATCGGTGTTGTGCCAGGGGATTTTGTGGAAATCACACCATTTTCCGGTTTCCTTCTTTATCTTCCCGTGGCCCTTCTTTTCCTGTGTCTTGGACTGGTTTTCGGGAGACTGTTTGTTAGGGTTGTCTTTGTCATACTTTGGTTGTTGCGGATTTGCAGACCTGAATTCCCATTTGTTCTGGTGCTTAAATTTCTTCTCAATTTTAACAGCATATCGATAAGCAGCATCGAGTGATGAGATCTCCAGAAAATCCATTTCAGTCTGGATGTATCTGTGTAGAGCCCCATGGTATTTCAGAACCAAATGTCACTCAGAGTCTTTGATACCCAGCTTGGTGCGCAAGGTATGGAAGGTATTGGTGAACTCCGAAACTGCTTGGCCCCTCTCTTGTCGCAGTGTGGTCCACCTCATGTACTGGTCCTCATAGTTGCCAACAGGGTAATATTGTTCCTTTATCACATCCACAAAAAAATCCCAAGTGGGATCAGCCCCATATATTCCAGACTCCTCTATGGAACTTTTCTCCCAGTAAGTTTCCCACCAATGTTTGACATGAGGGAGAGCTTTAAGAAGTGTGAAGGTGATCTTTTCTTTGTCAGAAAAATTGTGAATAGAGAAATAACCTTCTAGTAGAGTTAACCATTTTTCTAGGGCTTCTGCATCTATTTGTCCTTCAAATACAGGAATATCAAAGTTAATTTGTACCTTGAAAGGTGAGGTGCCTCCAAAGTGGCCACTTGATGAAGATGTGCCTGATGCTATCGGCAGGCATTGAAGGATGTGGGCAAAATTCTCCATCATTTTGTCCCTCTGTCGTGTGAGAGCTTGCTCAAGAAATAGATTGTTAGGATCATCTTCTCCGTTTTTTTTATTTTCTTCCGCCATTGAGGGTTTCTTGGGTGTGTGAGAGCAATTTTCCCTAAGAGAGACAAGCTCGAGACCCAACTTGCTATACTCGGACCTCGTCGGGGACATGCACTGAAAACGATCAAGAGCAGCCTGCTCTGATATCACTGATCCGGTTTATTTTCGGCGCGAAATGAGATCAGAGATATAATAAATAAATGCACAAAGATAACACAGATATACAGTAATACATGATTTCTATTAATGAAAGAAATGTACAGAGACTGTAAAAATATAGAGTGGAAGACTCGCTAGAATGGTGGCAGCTTATCTCTGAGAAGAGATGTGACGACTACTCACATTCGCAAGAAGATGATTACAATGAGGCTCTGAAGGCCTTTTTACAATAAATGGGAATGCCAAAAGTCCTAGATATCCAAAAACCTAACCCTAGGAGATGAAGCGCCAAAAGTCATGTGGGCCCTGTTTGGGTAAGTGAGTACATCAACTTCCCGGGGTCGTAATTTTTGCATACGATCTCCGTTTTAGGCGTGTGATAGCTCGTTGGAAAGATCTACCCAAGTCCTACAACGCTCAAGACAAAATAGCATTGTAGATGCTAATTTGCAAGAGCAACATACCCAAAAAAACATCGTTTAGGGCCTCAAAATGGCCCCGAAAGTTAAGGACCCGAAAAAACTGCTAAAAATAGTAAATTGCCAAAATTGCCAGAAAGCCATTTTGAGCCATTTGGAAAAGGTGGGTGGCCACCGATATCCACCTGGATCACCATCAGTGGTGAGGCAGGCGACCCCACCAAGTACCAGCTCATAAGGAGCTAGAGTTCAGAGGGAGTCAACCCTCACGATCCAGTAAGGAGGAACAACCTCCCCAAGACCATTCATAGAGATGCATAAGCCTGATTTGTGTCCATAGAATTATCCTAGCAAGAGGGAGAAGAATATCATGAGACACTTGCTCTAGTAATCAAAATAAGTATATATAGAACAAACATGATTCATTAAAAGAAGCCGATACAGTATGATATTCAGAGGGAGCATGTATGAAAATCCATGTATTTGAAATTGCGTTATCTCCAGTGCTAGTTGGTGTAGTACATTATTCGGGCCATGAAGACATGACTACAATAAAATATTGAGTTACGTCTAGAGAAAGCTACCCTCAGTGGCAGTTATTGAGACACTCTCAGTTTTAGATGAATTTTTTGCCATGATAGATTAGAGGAGATACTCTTAGAGTTTAGAAGCTAAAGTGAGAATAGAGAAGTCATTCTTAGCTTTAGAAATGTAACACCCTGGGTTTCGAACCGCCATTTTAAATAATGTATTATTACAATGTTGAGAGGCCTGAGTTCCCAAACAATTATTAAAGGGCCAGTGTGCCCAAGAAATGTAATGTTTTGATCATTATTAATAATAAACACATCGTTGGCTGCTAGACAGACACAAACTAGAGTTATAAAGAGCTATGATTCCACAAGAGAGGGGGATTGAGGGGATAAATGTTTATTCCTATGTTAATTACCCTTTTTTCCTAAGGGAAGGGATTGGTTACGTGAGATTCATGGGGAAGGCCAAGAGGTTCTTGATTCCCCACGAAAATACTTAAACCCATCCCTGGTCTGATTGTAGGGTTGGTCGTTGGTTCATCTGCTTGTTCACTCCTACATTCGTAGCATTCTTTCCTTCATGCCCTTTCATGCACTCACTCACCCATTCATTGATCCATCCCCACCAATGTATTCGCTTGGAAAAGGGAAAGGAACTGCTAAGAATTAGCCATGGGATAGTTGGCTCTAATGGTCATTGGTGAAATCCAGCCATGACCTAGGGCTTGCATGTCTGATATGCGTTGGAATGTGCCCTATTTTGCTCACAACTGCGAGTCCTAAGAGTTCCAACATTGAGATTCTAGACCAGATGTGTTGGAGGCCCTGGACAAAGGAGAAGGATTACCTAAGGGACTGTGTGACAGAGAAGGATGGAGGTCCATTCTTTTGGGCAGTACAGGATGGGTAGAAGAGAGCTGGGTACTTGGATTGTTGTGGGTGTTGGGAAACTTGTGATAGCTTGAGAGCTGACTGGTTTGGGAACCCAAGTACACTCAGGAACCGTCCTTATGGATTCATAGCCCCGGCTTGGGGGTGACACTAGTGTTGAGATTTGAAGCAATGGTGTCTATGGTTGGGTGGAACGTCCTTGGTCTGTAGCCAGTTGGTGTCGCCTTTTTATAAAGATAAGTTCTCTCTGTTGTGATATTATTATCTCTGTATGAATGTATTCCACTGTGTATTTTAATTATCATTTAACTAAATCTTAGATTATGCATGCTTGTTGGATATTGTTGTGCATGTCGCTAAATCTTGTATCTTATGCGTTCTTATTAATGAAATAAAGTATCGGTAAGAGTACGAAGTCCAAGGGTGGGCTTGTAGGTAGCATTCCCCAGACTGTGGGTGGTTGGGGATGTTAAAGTTTATTATCAGAGCTTCTAGTTGAAACACCGTTACACCGGGCCGGTATGTGTCGGGTATGTTGGTTAGAGACTCGTGGTTACAGATCGAACTATGACCGTGGAGTTGAAAATATCAGGAGGAATGGTGTTGCAGAATCTATGCAGGAGATAGAACGTCAGAGATGTGTTGTAAGGGGTTCGAAGGATCGTGACCATCCCCTTCGAATTCTGGAGAGATCACCACTATAGGATCATGAGAGATCCGTGATTGTTGGATCGGAGGACAGGTGAACATGGGTCGTCTGATGAAAAAGAAGCAAGGGTTAAGGTCACCAACGTCAGATCCCATTGGAGAGAGATATCAATGAACAACCGATATTGTGTGGAACCAAGTTGCACGGGAAATAATTCCTCAAGGTGGTCCCACAATCCAAACCATGGTTTCACCGAGGGGTTACATGTCAGCGTCAAGAGAATTACGTGGAGAAAATCGGGTTACTCCAAACTGTTGATGCAGCCCCCCACGAATTGAAAGGCAATAAGTGATGTGACATGTTAGGGCTCGAGCATCGAAACTCCATATAACCTAAGTAGTTTGGGGACATCCATATTTAAGGAGAGACACTTGGCATGGGATCTAAAACTCCAGAAGTTTGTGGGCAAGGAGGAGGTGAAATAGCCGAAGTAGATCCCGACCGTCGATCACCAAGAGGTATGTGTCAGTAGATCAATAACTCCAGAGAAATCTATTCGAGAGGTTTTCAGTTGAGATTTGAAAATCCTGAAGCCCAGAGAGTCGGAGAGTCAAAGTAAATCTCGGTCGTCTGATCATTCGAAATAGATCTTAGTCACCATATTGTCTAGATTAAATCTCAAATGTCGGATCATTCGAGGTGAATCTGGGCCATCTGATCTAGAAGAGACATGGCGTAAATCTGTGGATTTTGGGTGAAGACCCGAAGTAAGCCTCAACCATCAAATTAAGGAGGACACATGGTGACAGATTTGCCAGTTTGGGAATTCAGAGTTCGGGAGAATTGAAAGTGTGCTAGTATGGAAACTCTTGAAGTCCTGAAGCCCAAAGAGACGAAGTGATGGGGAATAATGATGTCACCTAGAGGTGATGTGGATCCTGGAATTACCAAAGTGACGTGGCTTGCAGACGTCACCTGGGAAGATGTGGACACATGGGATGTGTGCCACATGTCAGTAAGTTTTGGGCATTTGGAGTATTGAAAAGTCAGTTAGAACGTGACACGTGGCACCTACCTGATTAGGCCACTTGTCTGCTTCCAATATTTTTCCACATGGCGATATATTGTGTAGTCCAGAGACTGGGCACTCCAGTGGGGAAAGATGTGACAGGTTGCGTTGGGTCGAAAACTCCCGAAGGCCGGAGTACATATCGACTGTTGATTCGAGAAGACACACGTCGAAGGATCATCGACTTCGGGTGAAAGCACTCCAGGAGAAAGTGTAGGAGGAAATTTTTGAAACTTCTGAATCCCAAAGAGCCGAAGCGATTCACAGTCATTGATCTGTGGGAGGACACCCATTGGCAGATCATGAACTATGGGTAAAAGAGTTCCGGGCAGAGGCAAGCGAGGAAAGTTGAGACTCCTGAAGCGTGGAGTCTTGAAGTGGATCTTGATCGTTGATGGTGAAAGAGGATGAGGACCGTTGATCCAGTCCTAGCTGAAAGTTCTGAAGTCCCGAAGCTCTGGACAAGCGCTTTTTTATCTAAGAACAGGGTCATGGCCATGGTCATATGCAGATTCAGAGCCGAGGGGAGGAAGGCTAAGGGACGAATTGGTGGTCTTCGAGACAGAAAAGTGATAAGGAAGGATTTAGCCGTGGTTTCTAGTCGTGGTCACCTGGGAAGGTTGTTTGAAGGAAGTGTTTGCGTAAGATAAAACTATGTGTAAACCAAGGATAACATGAAACTGTTATTTTTGGAGAATGGGGATATGATCTCCATGAACAAAAAAAGAAAGAGACCTGTAGCATGGTTTGGAAATTTTGTTTATCATTTGCATAATTCTAACAAAATGGTTGCTTGCACATTTTGCAGAACTAATGGGTTTAAACACATCAACTCAGGATGCGTATTGAGGAAATGGAAGAAGGCGAGGGAGCCTCCATTCATGATAAGGAGGCCGAAGGTCAGAATACCAGAGTTGGTAATGCAGAGACAAAGTTAAATGAATGCAAGGGAAAAGGAGAACAACAAACGTTAATAGAAATGGTAAGAAGTCTGAAGATGGAAGTGCAGAGATACAAAGCAGACAACGAGAGATTGATGAGAGAGAAATGTCAGATAAATGCTCGAGTTTTGCAGAGCTTAAATCAGTTGCAGAGACGAACGAAGAAGGGATCAAACTCAAGACAAGAGGAAGAAGGCAGGTTCCATGAAAGAAGGGATGATCGTGGAAGAGCTGGTTATTCCAGAAGTGCTAGCAGAGCTCATGGACACCACTCACCTCCTTACTCAGAAAGAAATTTTTATGCATCGGATGATCACGTAAGATGTCTAGAGGTGTCTCTTGGCAGACACCAAAGAAGGAAACAAGAGGTAGATAGTTTGGAAGGAGAGTTGAGGAAGCTCAAGCCACCTTCCTTTCAAGGTGAAAGAGAAAGGGAAGATGATGCCGAAGCATGGTTGCTTGGGATCAAGATATATTTTTAGTTGCATAACTCTTCATCCAACCTGGAAGCCAGGATTTCCACCTACCATTTACACGAGAAATATGCAATGTGGTGGGACCAACTGAAGCAAGTGGAGCACAATAATGAGAGTAGTATCACTTGGAAGCAGTTCCAGAAGTACTTCCAGAAGGAGTACCTCTCAGAGAATTTCTATGACAATAAAATGCAGGAGTTATTTGAACTCAGATTGGGAAGCATGACTATGGCAAAATACAAGAAGAAGTTCTTGGGATTGTTAAAATATGTGAGGTTCATTGGTGATGAGAAGGTGAAAATACATAGATTTCTAAGTGGATTGCCAACCTTTTATAAGGAAAATGATGACAACTGCACTCCTCGAGCGCGATCGCTCCCTTAGGACCTTCTCCTTCAATGGCCCGAAGAGCTCCAAGACTCTTCTAATTCCCGATCGGTAAATCTGCACCCACAGTTCTTTCCACGCGACCCTCCTTCCTTGATTTATCGGAGGATCAAAACTTCGTGGTTTGCGAATTCACTATCTATCTTTTGGGCTCTCGAATCCCCGAGACCCGATGCACCAGTCAACGCTGACTTCTTCCTCCGCTGTCGGGACTTTGCTCTATCGCGTCTTCCCTGCTCGTGACACTGAGCACTCGGGGTCCCAACCTCCGATACCCGATGCGTCGAAGTGTCGAGACTCGTGATATCGCTCCCTCGCGACTTCGTCACCCGCGCGACCAAATGACTCCTACCTTGACTCCCGAGGTCCGAGGCACTGATACTCGGAATATAGCTACCTCGTGACTTCGCTTCTCGCGAGGTCATATAGTTTTCTCGTCGACTCCCAATGTTCGAGATGTCAAACCTTCGATGGTGTATGCCACCTGTCTTCCACTACTCCTGCGGTCCCACACAACTTACGTCACCGGAGGGATGTCGCACCTCTCCCTATCGCGACTTCCGTTGCGTAGATTTGGAGTCTCACCTCACGAATTCTCGATATGCCAATCCACGAGTAGAACCCCACTCCTCGTGATCCCGATCGACGACTCTTGCCCTCCTAAGCTTCGAACCTTTTCCACACCTGCACTGTAGCCTCCTTGCACCCGTAAGATCCAACGTTCCACGGATCTTCGCAAAATCTCCTCGGAGAATTTCGTCCGTCCGTTTCTTCCTCGTACGATTCAACAAAAGGAAGAAATGTCTCTCCACGAGACTCGTTGTCTGCTCATCAACCTGCGACGCTTCCTTTGAACTTTCCACAACAACTTCCCTGCGCTTATCCTTCACGAATTCGAAGGCTTACTCCTCCCAAGCTCGTTCTCAACTTCTTAAGTCCTTTTGAGAACTTCTTGCGCGCACTCCTTGCGGCAAAATATTCAACCTTCTAAGTGTTAAAGTCTTCTGACCCTGCGCACTCCTGCAGCAACAGTCTTTCAACAATTTGCTCAAAATCGCAACTCTGAGACTTCGTCTGGCCTGCGCACTCCTTGCACGGCTTCGGTGCCAAATCTGCACTTCTGAGAACTTAGAAAAAAAATTCCCTCTATCTGAACCCTTCTGTCAATGCACTCCTGCGGACAATTCAACTGCACCCCTTGCAGGAATTCTCTGGTTCAAGATAGAGGAACAATTGAAACTAATTCCTTGTTCTCTTTAGACTTCAATTCACCCATGAAATCACATACACAACATATAAAAGAAAATGTATGACAGGAAGCAAACGTTCATGAGCATAATATCAACACACAGAGAATAGACACATAACCATGAAATTGAATCAAAGCTTTCTTCTATTAATTCAATATTTGTACATGGATGTTCTATACACAATTCTCTGCTTGCTCTCTTCCGCTCTCCTGCTTCAATAATGTTACAATGTACAAAGGAGGATGTCTATATCCATTTTCCCTCTTGAACTCTAAACTATCATATCTAGACTTAAATATTCTATCTACTTTACATTAAATCTATTAAATGCCTCATCTACCTAAGGACGAGAGCTTATCCACTCAAGGTCCATTACAATATACAAGTGCGTCGTCTCTTAAATGATTCATTTAAGATTACGCAACATTCCCAAAGTATTTCCAACATGTGTGTTGGCTTATCGAGTTGCCTTCCGCTCGATGTGCTGGCTCGCTTGAGTGTTGGTGATGCTCCTGCATCATACTCCTCGGCTTGAAAACATTCATGGGCTCCTGTCCATGAGCTCCTGCATAATCTGTCCATGCTTCTGTATCATTGCTTCACTTTCCCAGCTGGCATCTTCCACTGGGTGGTTCTTCCACTTGACCAGGTACTCGAAATACTTCTTTCGCCTGGTTTTCTTACCCACTCGCTTGCCCAGTATGCACTCCATCTGTGGCTTTTCTACTATAGGCATATGCTTCTGCCACTGGATCACTAGTTCCTCAGTTGCAGTTTCTGCTTGTCCAGCTCTGCATGGATATAAATCTGCAATATTAAATATCGGAGATATTCCGATGCCATCTGGCAATTCGATCTCATAAGCATTTTCTCCTAATTTCTTCAGGACCCCGCATGGCCCAATTTTCTTCATCTTAAATTTATTATATGTTCCCCTTGGGAACCTTTCTTTCCTTAAGTGTGCCAGAACCAGATCACCAACTTCGAACTGAAGTTGTCTTCGATGTTGATCTTCTCTGCGCTTGTATTCCTGATTTGAATCTTGCAGTCACTGCTTCACCTTGCTGTGAAGTTCCTTCATCGCCTCAGCGAATTCCTCTGCACTAGCACTGCTAGTCGTAGTCTGTTCTGAATCTCGTAGTTCATACACTCCTCTCGGCTACATCCCATATACAACCTGAAATGGACTCTGTCCTGTACTCCGATTCACTGAATCGTTGTACGCAAATTCTGCCTGTGGCAATATATTGTCCCAACTGCCATGGTGCTCTGTCACCAAGCTTCTCAGCAAGTCCCCCAGACTTCTATTCACCACCTCTGTTTGTCCATCCGTCTGCGGATGATAATCTGAACTAAACAACAAGTTAGTTCCTATCTTCTTCCATAGCGTCCTCCAAAAATGACCTATGAATTTTGTATCCCTATCCGAGACTATGCTTCTTGACAATCCATGAAGTCTAATAACCTCTTTGAAAAACAAATTCGCGATGTGGGTCGCATCGTTGGTCTTCTGACACGGAATAAAATGTGCCATCTTTGAAAACCTGTCCACCACCACAAAGATGGAATCAACACCTCTCTGCGTCCTGGGCAAACCCAATACAAAATCCATGCTAATTGCCTCCCACGGTCTCTCTGGTATGGGCAATGGCTGATAAAACCCTGCATTCTGTTTCCGCCCCTTCGAATGTTGACAAATTCGACACCTGTCAACAAACCTCTTGACATCTGCTCGCATGCCTGGCCAAAAATATGATTCACTCAGCTTTGCGAATGTTTTGGCGTGACCAAAGTGCCCTGCCAATCCACCGTTGTGTTTTTCCTTCACCAAGTTCTCCCTCATGGAGCAAATTGGAATACACAGTTGATTGCCTCTGAACAACAATCCCTCCTGGATCATGTAGTCTATCCATGGGCTCCGATCTCTGAGAACTGGATTCTCAGCTGCTTCATACGCTTCTACAAAATCTACATCTCCTGCGTACATGTCCCTGAGATTTTCAAAACCCAATGTTTTAACTCAGAATTCCTACAGCAATAAACATTTCTTGCTCAAAGCATCAGCCACTTTGTTAGCAGTACCCGAAATATGCTTAATCACAAACATGAAATTCTGCATATACTCTACCCATTTTGCATGCTTCTGATTCAACTTCTCTTGTTGACTCACAAACTGCAATGCATGATTATCGCTGTACAATACAAATTCTTTTGGGATCAAGTAATGCCTCCTCTTCTTTAATGCCTGTATGATAGCATAAAACTCTTTATCATACGTGGAGTATTTCATCTTTGCTTCATCCAGCTTCTCACCGAAATAGGCAATTGGTTTGTCCTCCTGACTTAAGACCACTCCTATGGCATATCCGCTTGCATCACATTTCACTTGAAATGTCTTCTGGAAATCCGGTAACACCAACACTAGTCGTTTCGTTATCTTCCGCTTCAACACATTGAAGCTCTTCTCAGCCTCTGTTGTCCAATGAAAAGTTTTGTGTCGCTTCTTTACCGTGTCCATCATTGCTGCACTAATTCCACTTAAATTCCTGATGAACTTTCGGTATAAACTAGCTAAACCATGGAAGCTCCTCACCTCGAAAACATTTCTCGGTGATGGCCAATTCTTGATCACTTCTACATTACTCGGATCCATTTTCAACTCATTCACCGAATCAACAAAACCCAAGTAAATGAGTTTTGTCTTCATAAATGAGGACTTCTTCATATTTATCAACAACTTCTCCTGTTGTAGCTTTCTCATCACAATGGCTAAATGTTTCAAATGTTCAACCTTGGTCTTACTGAAGATCAATATATCATCTAGATATATGACTACAAATTTCTCGATGAATTCCCTCAGGACTTCATTCATCAGTCTCATGAATGTGCTCGACGCGTTTGTCAAACCAAACAGCATGACCAGCCATTCGTACAAACCTTCATTTGTCTTGAATGTTGTCTTCCATTCATCACCTTCCCTCATGCGAATCTGGTGATATCCGCTTTTCAAATCTATCTTTGAAAAATAGTTTGCCCCACTCAGACAATCCATCAGATCATCCATTGTTGGCAGTGGAAATCTGTACCTGATGGTAATTTTGTTGATCACTCTTGAATCGGTGCACATTCTTCAACCCCCATCCTTCTTCGGACTAAGCACTGTTGGAACATCACATGGACTCAAGCTTTCCCTGACCAATCCCTTGTCCAATAACTCCTGGACTTGCTTATTGACCTCCTCATTTTCTTGTGGTGTCAATCTGTACGCAGCTTTGTTCGGTAAACTTGCTCCTGGTATGAGGTCTATGTGGTGACTCACACTCCTCATCGGTGGCAACGAATGAGGTAATTCGTTCACGATGATATCAGCGAACTCTCCCAGCAGTTCATGAATCTCGTCTGGCAAATCATCCACTCTTGTGCTAGTCAGGACAATCCTCGGCTTCCTGACCACAAAGAATTGTGGATCTTCCTTCTTCTCCATCTCTGTAAGAAGATCCTTCCCACTCATGAGAAGTATTGTATTTCTTACTTCCAGCTTCACCTCCATATCCTTTATCAGAAGAAATCTGTGTGTCCTCCCATCCTTCTCTAAAGTATATGTGTTCATCCTCCCATCATGAACCACATTTCGGTCATATTTCCATGGTCTACCCAGCAATAAATGACATACATCCATGGGAATGACATCACAAAGTATTTTATCATTATATCCCCCTATCTTGATGTCAACTAAGCATTGTTTAGTGACACTCACCTGATGTCCCTTCTATAGCCACAAGACTTTGTATGGACTCGGGTGATCAGTTGTCTCCAGCTCCAACTTCTCTACCATCTCGGTCGAAACGAGATTATCTGTGCTTCCGCTATCCACGATAACCTTGCATTTCCTATCCTTGGTTTTGCAAGTTGTCCTGAACAGTCTGGTCCTTTGTGCTGAACTCTCCTACACCTCTTTCTCAGGCGTCAAAAGGACTTTTCACATCAGAAGTGAGCTTCCACTTTCTGCGCCTTCTGCTTCAGCATCTCGCCTCCGTGCTTCGGCGATGTGAGCTTATCCTCTATCCTTTTTCCTGTCTGGAAAATAAACTGTTTTATGTCCATCCTTTCCACACGTGAAACATGTGATTACTCAACCTCTGCCTCTTCCTCTACCTCTGGTACGAGGAAAAGTGTTTGCATCAACATAATCTCCTCGCTGATCATTATGTTGTCCCCTCTGCTCAACATATTGTTGTCCTCGCTGTGAGGTTCCACCTCTCTCAACTTTACCCTGAGGTTTCTTCCATTCCTCCTTGGGCTTCTGATATTTCTCTTGGGCAACTGCCTTGCCTCTGGGCTGACTTCTGCCTCGCCCTCGCTGACCTTGCTTACAGCTCAGCTTCTCCTCAGCTTTCAGAGCCATCTGATAAGCATCCTCCACCGTCTTGATGGTAACCATGCTTAATTCGTCCTGAATGTCATATCTCAGACCATTCAGATATCTAGCAACCTTCTCATCATCGCTCTCCCGATGACCTGCTCTGATGTTCAGTCGATAGAATTCCTCAGTGTATTCTTTCACTGTCATTAGTTTCTGTCTCAGGTTCTTCATCCTCCTGAACAGATTAATTTGGTAGTCTCTTGGGATGAACTTCGCTTTCATCTTTGCAATCATTTGATCCCAACTCTTGATCTTTTGCTTTCCCTTGCAACGTCTATCAACTTGTAGCTCGTCCCACCATAATGTTGCATGTCCCTTCAACTTCGTGACAGCATGTCTAACTTTTTTTTCCTCTTCGATATCCTCATAGTCGAAGTAGGTGTCAAGAGCCCTGATCCAATCCAACAACTCTTCTGCATCCAGACTTCATTCGTAAGATGGAATGTCCATTTTTGTCTTTGAACTCATCCGGGCGATAGCTTTAATCAATCGCTCATTGGCTGCATCTTCGGCTGCAACTTCTCCTTGTGGTTCAGCTTCACCTTCACCTTCAGAATCACTTAGATCCCCTGCACCAGCTATGCGTCTTTGTGTTGTTTCCATCTCTTCGAGTCTCGTTCTAAGATCTCGTATCTGCCTTTCCATCTCTGGATTCCCTGCTGGCCTGCCTCTTCTTCTCACCTCCCTGTCTTCTGGGTCGGGTGACTGTCTTTCTCTTCTGGGCGGCATGGTGAATTCTCTCTCTCTCTGCTATAGAAAACAAAGAGATATTCTCTCTCTGATACCACTCTAATGACAACCGCACTCCTCGAGCGCGATCGCTCCCTCAGGACCTTCTCCTTCAATGGCCCAAAGAGCTCCAAGACTCTTCTAATTCCTGATCGGGAAATCTGCACCCACAGTTATTTCCACACGACCCTACTTCCTTGATTTATCGGAGGATCGAAACTTCGCAGTTCACGAATTCACTATCTATCTTTTGGGCTCTCGAATCCCCGAGACCCGATGCGCCAATCAACGCTGACTTCTTCCTCCATTGTCGGGACTTCGCTCTATCGCGTCTTCGTTGCTCGTGACACTGAGCACTCGGGGTCCAAACCTTTGATACCCGATGCGTCGAAGTGTCGATACTCGCGATCTCGCTCCCTCGCAAGTTCGTCACCCGCGCGACCAAATGACTCCTACCTCGACTCCCGAGGTCCGAGGCACCGATACTCAGAATATCGCTACCTCGCGACTTCGCTTCTCGTGAGGTCAGATAGTTTTCTCGTCGACTCCCGATGTCCGAGACGTCGAACCTCCGATGGTGTATGCCACCTGTCTTCCACTACTCATGCGGTCCCACACAGCTTACGTCACCGTCAGGATGTCGCACCTCGCCCTATCGCGACTTCTGTTGCATAGATTTGGAGTCTCGCCTCATGAACTCCCGATATGCCAATCCACGAGTAGAACCCCTCTCCTCGTGATATCGATCGACGGCTCCTTCCCTCCTGAGCTTCAAACATTTTCCACACCTGCACTGTAGCCTCCTTGCACCCGCAAGATCCAACGTTCCACGGATCTTCGCGAAATATCCTCGAAGAATTTCGTCCGTCCGTTTCTTCCTCATACGATTCCACGAAAGGAAGAAATGTCTCTCCACGAGACTCGTTGTCTGCTCATCAACCTGCGACACTTCCTCTGAACTTCCACGGAAAATTCCCTGCACTTATCCTTCATGAATTCGAAGGCTTACTCCTCCTGAGCTTGTTCTCGACTTCTTAAGTCCTTTTGAGAACTTCTTGCGCGCACTCCTTGTGGAAAAATCTTCAACCTTCTAAGTGTCAAAGTCTTCTGACCCTGCGCACTCCTACAGTAGCAGTCTTTCAGCACTTTGCTCAGAATCGCAACTCTGAGACTTCATCTGGCCTGCGAACTCCTTTCACGGCTCTGGTGCCAAATCTGCACTTCTGAGAACTTAGAACAAAAATTCCCTCTATTTGAACCCTTTTGTCAACGCACTCCTGCGGACAATTCAATTGCACCCCTTGCAGGAATTCTCTAGTTCAAGATAGAGGAACAATTGAAACTAATTCCTTGTTCTCTTTAGACTTCAATTCACCCATGAAATCACATACACAACATATAAAAACAAATGTATGACAGGAAGCGAACGTTCATGAGCATAATATCAACACACGGAGAATAGACACATAACCATGAAATTGAATCAAAGCTTTCTTCTATTAATTCAATATCTGTACATGGATGTTCTATACACAACTCTCTGCTTGCTCTTTTCTGCTCTCCTGCTTCAATAATGTTACAATGTACAAAGGAGGGTGTCTATATCTGTTTTCCCTCTCGAACTCTAAACTATCAAATCTAGACTTAAATATTCTATCTACTTTACATTAAATCTATTAAATGCCTCATCTACCTAAGGACGAGAGCTTATCCGCTCAAGGTCCATTACAATATACAAGTGCGCCGTCTCTTAAATGATTCATTTAAGATTACACAACATTCCCAAAGTATTTCCAACATGTGTGCTAGCCTATCCAGCTACCTTCCGCTCGATGTGCTGGCTCGCTTGAGTGTTGGCGATGCTCCTGCATCAGAAAAGATCAAGTATTATGAACCCAATACATTGACTGAGTCCATTAGGAAGGCTAAATACCTGTATGAGGAAGGCCAGGGAAGAGAATCCAGGCAAAAATCTTGGAAGGACAAGAAGACTGAGAATTCTGATTATAGGAGGAAAGGATTCAAACCTCCCTTCAATAGGAATGAGCCTAATAGAAATCATCAAGATCAGTATGCTAAGGGATATTCCAAGAAGGAAGATTTTTATAACCCTAATTTTCACCAGACATGCATACCTAGCAGCAGGCCATCTTACTTACTATTTTTTCCAAGCCAATACTGAATAACTCTTCTTAAAAACCAAATTTTTGAAGATGTATGTACCCTGCACCATTACTGCCCGCATACGTACGCTATATGCACCATTACAGCCCGCGCATACCCACAAAACTTGCAAAAAATAAAAATTTGCAAGGGAATACATGCTTTTGGGTAGTTTCCTAACTAATTGACCACCCATAGCCCATCACCCAACCGAATAACTATCTTTTTGGCATATAAAAGGAGGTGTTGGGGTCCCATTCCAAGGAGAAGCATGGAAGTAGTGAAACTCTGCCCATTTCCTAATTCCCCCCTTGACCTAAGAATTTGCAGCCACATTGTGAGTTTGAGCCATAATTCCCCATTCTTTCCCTTTTTCCTCATCCATAATACTATTCCTATTCTCTAGAGAGAATTGTGAGAGAAGAAGGATACGTGGAAGGAGTTGGAGCTTGGTGAAGTGGAGCCTAGGACCAGGTTCGAGGAGCATTCGTCGATCTCGTTTTGTAAGTGACATTATGAGATTAATATAAAAAAGTACTTTTGTTGTCCCGCCATATGATGTGTTTTATCTCTATGTTTGATTTACATTTTGTTATGAAATCTAACCCATTAATCCATATACATAATGCTTGTTCGCAGTTTCTTGTTTGTCTTTTGGTGAATGTAGGTCAACCTTGGGAGGATATTTGCAGTCGAGAAGAAATTGAACGCATTAGGATCGACATTGGACGCAGAGTTCAAGGTAAGACTACCAGATCCCTATTCTTTGTTCTTTATATATGAATGTGGGGTATTGTCGGGATAGTTGTTAAAAGTAGGAGACTTTAGACGGTTAGCTCTGCCTTCACTTTAGAACCCTAGTGTAGTCCATAGGGGGGTTTTCCCACTATAGAAAAGATTTCTTGGGAAAAAGGGGAAGACCACCAATCCAATGCTGGGGATGCAAGGAAGATCACCTGTACAAGGATGTCCCACACAGAAAGGATAGAGTGAAGAATATGCACAACATCCAAGAGGCTACAACAATCGAAGATATGGGAAGAATCTATGCAGCTTTAAATGATCGACAAGTAGAGTACCAGTCCAATATGATCGAGGTGGAAGGTAAGATCATAAATCATCATGTTGCTATTTTGATTGATTAAGGAGAAATTCATTACTACATTGATCCTAAGATAGTGGATAGATTTCATTTAGAGAAAAGTAAACTTGGAAAAACAAGTTTGGTTTAGGTAGCCACTGGAACTAAAAGAACAATCCATGATATGGTCAGAAGTTGTTCCATAAGTCTATTTTAATTTATACTTTTAATTTTTAAAATAATATTTATCTATTTAATTTATAATTTATAAATTTATTATCAATTTCTTTTTATCTATATATATATATATATATATATATATATATATATGGAAATATAAAGGAAAATTTTGTTAAAAAGTATTATAACATCATGAAAGAAGAATGATTATCCATCTCAAAATATGAAATATATTATAAATGGATTTTTTTGAAAATATTAAAAATGGATTCAATTTGTTCAGTCATCATTACCACGTGTGTTAGTTATTTAAGAAATCTAAACTTGTAAGTCACTAAGGTTGATTGATGTGATCAATAACTGCATACTACTATTTTAATATTACTATTTCTAATGTAAAATCATATTGAATACTTTGAAAGTAAGATAGAAAAAAATTAAATTTATGGACTTTTTGTTATCATTTATAATAATAATAATAACATTTTAAAAATAATATTGTTTATAAAAGTTAAATGATTAGATTTCTAATGTAACATCAAATTGAATACTTTGAAAGGAGGACAAAGAAAAAAATTAAATTAATGGACTTTTTGGTATCATTCATAAACAATAAGCCTTCCACTACAAAATATTTAAAAATATTTGATAATCTGGATGTTGAAGTGCTATCAATATAAAGTAACTTTAAATTCAATGATACATTCAATACAAACAAAAAGCTCTCTAGGTAAGTGATCATTACTCACCATCATCATTACTAATATAAAATTTGTGTATATAAAAATATATAATCCATCATTAGCATTTATATAGTGTCCTATATTTAAATATAATTAGGTTTGAAATTTCAAAAATATTAATTGTGTAAAATGAAAATTTATAAATGTTAAATTTTTTAATGTACTTTAATTTATGTTTTAAATTTATAAAATGTTATTTGTTTTATTATAAATAAATTCACTGAAATGTAAAATTCATTCACTAAAATGTTAAAATCTAAAATCTATATCCCATTCATAGCAAGGGACTAAAATCCACATCTCATTCATGGTAGGAAACAAATTTTCACTAGTTCAAATATGAAGCAATTTTTAGTGGGTTATCATGTTTACCAATAAAAATGTAAAAAAAATAGAAGACAAACAACATATGTCATCCATACTACAAGAACCCATAATTATGCTTATATATATGAACATGGTTAACCAAACAAAAATTATATTATATTTCCGTAAAATTTTCAATAAAATATAACAATAAACCATTATAGTTTATGGCAACACCCACTTGATTTTTGCATAGTCATGGCACCATTATCCATGTACCATGAATGTGAGTCATAATTGAATAAGAAGATTGTTTTCAAAACATCAAAACAAAGTAGTCTAAACATTTTACCTTTTGACTCTTTTTCGACTATTTTTTCCATTTGATTTTACCCACATTCCGGTGAGAAATGGTTGGATCTGCAGATTTGAGTGGCTAAATTTGTATAATCGGAGTGTCCGAGGGGTTTTTGCATGTCGAATCCATTTGTGCATTCAGAAATACAATTTAAACAACAAAAAATAACGATTTTGTCCAGATTTACATCGCCGGATTCCTGCGAAAAAACCCAAAAGGTAGAATGTTTAGCCAACGCCGACTGTTCATACAAACTATCATAAAGTGTTTTCAAATTCATATTTCCAACTTACACATAAATAACCTTATCTTATAACCAAAGAAGTCTTCACTGGAGATGTAAGTGAAAAATTGATTAAGGATGAGTATTATAAGACAAATGGAAAACATATTGAATATGGGATGAGTATTATAAGACAAATGGAAAACATATTGAATATGTTTTTCCCTATTATTTCCCCTACCCACTGAAAGGCAGGTTATATATACCCACTGAAAGGATGGTTATATTATTTTCGATTGCTAAACAGATTTGATTTTTCTTTTCTATTATGTTTTGCAATGTTTTGAGAATTTGATAGAAAATATTTTTTGAAAAAATAAAATATTTTTGCAAATTTTTAAATTTCGAAAATAGTTTTTGATGATTGGATAGAAGAGGTGATGTGACTATTTTTAAGGGGTTTTGGTGGCTATTACGAAACTAAAAAATAAAATAAAAAACAAAAAAAAATATTAAAAAATTGAAAAAACGCCACTTGGCATGGGGTATTTTTTCGAGGTGGCTCTTGGATTTTGCATTGCTTGGTGGAAGCATTTGGGCTCATTTGAATAAACCTCTAGTGTGTGAGTGCTCTAATGGCTCAATTAAGTTTAATTGGGTTGAATCCTGAGCCTGTGAAAACCATGTGGCCACATATCTATTCATAAATGAATTATGCTAGTGCTTTTCCACTGGTCGTCGTTGGGGAGAGTGGTGTCACAATTTATGGGCAAAGATTGTTAGAGTTGTGAAGGTTCATTAGAACAATTAACATTTTGTCGGCGCGTGACAGAGTCATCTCCAGTATGTTCTTCGATGTTGTGGGTACTTTTATGTTGTTTCAATGGTCAACTTGTTGAGGTTGTGGGTAGTGCTATGTGTTTCGTGGTATAGTTGATTGAAGAAGCAATGTTCTACGTCCATGTGGGGGTATTGTGTAACCAATGTTTTTTGTTGGTTCGAGGATATTGTGTTTGGTTTCTTTGAGGTAGTGATCAAAATCCATGTTTGTCTTTCCTAGTGTGCTTATTATTACTTGGGTTTTCTTATGAGGGTGAAAAAATTGAGAGATCGTCATGGTTATTTTTACTTGGATTTTATCCTGAGAGAGAAGTAGTGTTCATTGGTCTAGGGGTATTGGGTATGCAGTGTTCGACGTTGTTCCAGGGGTACTTCATTGGGCTTCTTTGAGGTACACATTCGCAGACTGTTGACTTTGTTTTTAGTTGGATTTTGTCATGTTGTTCTGTAAGAGATCGAGACCGAGTCTTAAGGTTCAGAGTATGTAGTATGATGCGTCTATTCAAATGGGTGTTCATTTAAAGATTATTTTTTCTTATGTTGAGCAATGATGTATGCAAAGGTTGTTGTTTTCTCATTATATATATATATATATATATATATATATATATATATATATATATATATATATATATATATATATATATATATATATATATAATTATGGTTGTTAAGAATATGTGCTACATTTTTGTTGGTCTAAAGTATTTGGATTGTCTGAAGAATTTGTGCTATGATGGGGGTATTGCATTGGGATTCTTTGAGGTATGCATGGAAAACAAAATGCATCTTTTCCAGGATGGTCATTTCCTGGGTTTTCTTATGTGAGTGCAATAAATTCGCACACCATCGTGATTGTTTTTACTTGGATTTTGTCATGTTGTTTTGTACGAGACCAAGACATAGTCTTATGCGTCAGACTATGTAGTATAATGCCTCTATTAAAATGGGTGCTTGTTTAAAGCTATTTTTTTACTTATGTTGAGCGACAATGTATGAAGAGGTTGTTGTCTCCTCATTCTTAATATTTTTTTATGGTTGCTAGGAATTTGGGTTGTGTTTTTACCGGTCCAAAGTGTTTGGATTTTCTGGTGGTTCTTAAATGGTTAAAGGATCTTCAAAATTGATTTCCTGTGTTTTAGTTTGAATTATTTTTAAAAAAGATAGGATTATTTTAATAATTTGAGTTAATTTAATTTACCCATATTTCAATGGTCGACTTGTTGATGTTATGGGTGTTGTAGTTGATCAAAGAAGCAATGTTCTCCGTTTGCGTGGGGGTATTGCATAATCAATGTTAGGTGTTGGTCCAAGAATACTGCATTGGGATTCTTTGAGGTACACATGGAAAAGTAAATGCCGCTTTTTCTTTCACATGATGGTTATTACTTGGGTCTTCTTATGTGAGTTAAACAAATTCGTATGCTACCGCGTTTGGTTTTACTTGGAATTTGTGTTGTTGTTTTGCAAGAGACTAATTTTGAGTCTTAAGGTTGAGACAGTGTAGTCTGGTGTATCTGTCCAAATGGATGTTGATTTAAACCTTATGTTTCTCTACTTATGTTGAGCAATAATGTATGCAGAGGGTGTTCTCTTGTCATTCTTATATATATATATATATATATATATATAAATTATGGTTGTGAAGAATTCGTGCTATGTTCTTTCCAGTGTAGAGTATTTGGATTGTCTGGTGGTTCTTGAGGAGTAAAAGGAACTTTAGAATTTAGGTCTTGCTCATCTGTACATTTTATGGTGAACTTAATCATTTTTTTTCGGAAAGAATTGGATGATTATAATTTCTTCTTGAGCTATCTATGGTGCAAAATATTTGATTTTTCCCAACAAGATAGAAACAAAAACGTTAAATATAATTTTGTTCATGGGATGTCATGACAAAATATTTAACATAACCTAAATATATTGGCTTTTAGGACTTGACCGTTGTTTTTTTTGGCTTGATAGAAACATAAATGAAAAATATAGCACGATTGGGATGAAATTTGGGCATTCGAATCGTTTTCGATTGTTGGTCAGGTTTGAATTTTATATTTCCTTTCAAAATTCTTATTATACCTGCCGAAATGCAAGTTATATTGTTTTTGATTGCTGGTCAAACAGGTTTGAATATATATATATATATATATATTGTTTTGCAATGTTTTGTGAATTTATGTTTATTAATCTTAATTTTTTGAAAAAAGGAATTTGTTTTGCAAATTTTTAAGTTTTGAAAATGCTTTTTCTTGATTGGATGGAAGAGGCGATGTGACTATTTTTAAGGGGTTTTGGAAGCTATTATGAAACTAAAAAATAAAATAAAAAACAAAAAATATTAAAAATTTGAAAAAAAAAATGCCACTTGGCACGGGGTATTTTTTCGAGGTGGTTCTTGGTTTTTGCAATGCCTAGTGGATGCATTGGGGCTCATGCGAATTGTCCTCTGGTGTATGAGTTCTCTGATGGCTCAATTAAGTTCGGGTGAGTTGAATCCCAAGCCTGTGAAAACTATGTGACCACGTATCTATTCACAAATTAATTGTGCTAGTGCTTTTCCATTGGTCGTTGTTGGGGAGATTGGTGTTATAGTTTACGGGCATGGACTATCAAGGTTGTATTAAAAAAAAAAAAACCACTTGGCACGTAGGTATTTTTCTGAGGTGGCTCTTGGTTTAGGATTCTTATAATTATTTCAATAAATTTAATTTGTTGATGTGTGCACTTTATAATTGGGGTAGGTTATATTGTTTTTGATTGCTCAAGTGTAAATTTTATGATTATACCTGTCGAGAGGAAGTTTATATTGTTTTCGGTTGCTAGTGAAACTTGTAGTTCAGAAACTTTGATCTATTAGATCCACCCCTCGCTCCTCGAAACACCGCCGATAACACTAAGAATATTACACTTCAGATCCTATTGTATTATATCAAATACATATTCAAATATCAAGTGATGCTACCTCTTTAAAATATTTGTTATTAACATGAAATTATTTGTACCATTGTTTATATGGAACTTGTTCCATTTGGTCATCAATGAAAATTCTTTTTGAAACTATCAGTTCTTCATTGTGCAATATTTTTGATAATCAACATGGGCTTAGCTAAAGAGACTTTGAATTGGGATATTGTTGTGTTCTTAGACAGAACAATTTGTCAAACAAAAATGAGCTATATTGTAATAAATAAAGTCATAAAGTTATGATTGAATCTTCTTAGTAAATATTCATCATAGTATATACAAATGTTATGGCACCAATTAGAAAATTAGAGTTATTGGTGTCAGTAAAGATGCAATTACACAATAAAGTTGTAATTACTCAGTGAAGCTAATTAGCGTGACAAGTTCGGTATATCTTGAATATCCCTATTGAGTGTCCACCTTATCTATATCTCATGTATGAAAAAACCAGATGAAGCTAGAAACTCCTTGGTTTAAATAAACTCTCATAACTAGGTGCGTAAATAAATATGTAAGAACATTGAAACAAATGGTGTTTGGAACATAATTGAATCTGCATGGTTGTTCAATTATGAGGGTTCTGGATTTCAAAGACAAATATCGTGCAATTAGAGAATAGAGTTATTAGTGTTGGTAATTGTCTAATTATTCATTGAAGCTAACTTGTGTAAGTTGGGGCTTCTTACAAGTCCTCTTATTTTGTATAAATAGGGGTTTCCCCGCTTTTTCATTGAACTACATGACCAATTTATCTATAGATGCAATCATTATTTTTTATGCAAAACAACATATGGTTTCATAGATTTGATGACACAACTTATCAACTATAGAGAAAAGCTATATGAAACTCTAGAGTCCTTGGAATAAATAGAATTTGTCTATTGGATGCAGAAATAAATACCAAAGAACATTCAAACAAATGGCATTTGGAAGGTAGTTGAATATGCATTTTTGTTTGATTTTGTTGGCTCTGAATTTCAAAGACAAATAATCTTCAATTTTATTTTCCAATGTTCCAAGCATTTGCAATAATGTTTCCCTACTATGATTAAATGCATTTTTTTTTTTAAGAATATTGTCCAAATGCTTGATAGTGCACGTGCTTATCACAACTATAGCAACAACTATAATATGCATGGACAAATTCCAAAATGCTATTTTAGAAATTTTCCCATGTTTATATATATTCGGTATAGTTATAAGAACAAGAATGTGTTGGGTCATCGATTCTTTGTATATAAAAGATGTTTATTTCTATACTATGGCTAGTGTGTGTGTCACTTATTTATATTCCTTTAGTTTTCTTGATGGATAATTTTCGTGACTACCGTGGAAACATTGGCATGCTACGATTTCAACTCCTTGCAAAAAAAATTGGCATCTAGTGTAAAGGTGTTGGTGATCTTCGAAGCAAAATCAATGATTGCGAAAGAAAAAATAAAAACTTGTAGAAACTAATACATACAGGTACACATTATTTGAACCATGTTTTAAATGGAAATTGTGTTCGTGTAGTTTAATGTATAATATCAGGTTTTTGGCCCGCCCTCCTTTTTGAGCCTTTATCATATTAATAAATAACCTTCTAGAGTTGCTGTTGGGATTTTGGAATTACATTTTGTTTAGTTTCAAATAAAAAAGCAATTGACGTGAAATTTTGTATCGAGTATATTAGTACTCAAATAGAACAATGTAAAATGGGTGCAAAAATTTGGCAGTCAATGGTAGAAATTAATAGTGTGCTAGAAAACTATGGCTTGTTCTACCTAGAAAAAAATTGCATATGTCCAAGGAGATTGCTTGTTTAATGCATTGGAGGTGATACTTCATTTTAGATACACTTCAACAAAAATTAGAGAAGGTACAATAGAACACTTAATAACATATTTTAAAAAACAAGATACAGAGGCAATTTCATCTTATCAACTTGAGCTAAATAGTGATTTATTGATAGAAATGCATAATATTAGTAAGCTAGAGGAATATTTGAATAGGATGTCTAGATCAACATCAATTGACATAGCAATAGATAATAGAGGTCTATGGGGTGACATTTTTTGTATACATTTGGCATCAAATTGGCTAAGGATTCCAATAAGAGTTGATCGAAAACTCGAATGAAAAGCTACTTGCATATCAGTTTGAATATGTCTACAAAGACTTATGACATATTGTTTCAGGATGAAAATCCACTTGCTGAACATTTTGAGCCACTCTTATGAAAAAAAACTATTCACATATCCCCTTCTCTTCAACAAGACAAGGTAAATGAAGTACATATGCTTGAAAGTACATATGGTGAGAGTTATTTCAAGACTTTATGCCATTTACAAAATAAGGAATACAACGTATCTTGTCTACGACGAACAATGTCACAAACTTTGTAATGCGATAATGCAAAATGACGCATTTGCACTTAGATGCATTCACCAATATATTAGTGATGATGTAGTTAAAAAAATACCAAAAAATGCAAATTGGCAAGTGTACATGATACAATTAGCATTGCCTTATATATAAGGGTGTATTGATGGTGGTTTGATTGTTTATGACTGGTTGACTAGAGTACTAAATATCAATATATGTTTACTTCTGAAACGGGGAAGATCAAGGTTGCAATGCTTTTTCTACAAAAGAAGCAAAGGTGTAAACCGTTGAAAAATGTGCAAATTCCTATGAAAATAGATTACATGCTAGTTTCAACAAGAAATACAAGTGAACCAAGTATATCATTACGTAAAGTGAAAAAAATACTTAGAAGTAAATGTTTTCAACAAGAATTATAGGATAGACTTCATAACGAAAAAAGTGGCCATAGTAATCAATTGGAAGAAGGAAACCACAACAATGAAAAAAAAATTCCTACAACTGTTGGATAGAAAAGAAAAAAGAAAAAAAAAGTTACAATTGCAGAAAGAGACTTCCATAAGCATATCGCATATGTGCCTATTTTTAACTATATCACATGTGAACCAAATTTCTTGCTAAAAGATGTTACATCAATCAAACAAGTACAAAAAAAAGTTCTTTGTACTCATGGAAAAAAACAAAAAGATAGAACACATTGTAACATATGATAGTAATAGTAGTTATATTTGCAAACTTTGCAAAAAAAACATTAGACAATGATGTAGATGCTAAGTTTGTTGTTCCAAAAAAAATCAGACGAAACATAAGCATAAGAATGTTGAAAATATTGGATGAGCTAGAAGAAAGATTAATAGCATTGTGGCTACCTTTTTTGTAAATAAGAGAACTTGGACACAAATATAGAAAACCACAATTAGGGTTCAGTGGAGGAGTTATCAATGTTCCAACTGACATTTCCAAAATTCAACATGCACCGCCTCGCAACATAGATGAAACCGGTACAATTGCAGTAGCAATAAAGAAGAGTCTTATATTAAAAAATGTTTATTCTATTGGGCGAATCCATGTGCACATTGTGATGAAATATTTAAAACGACTATGTAAAACAACACTTTACAAATTGGAAAAAGTAGGAATAATTGATAGATGGGAGAAAGTATTCATAGAAAACAAAGAATCATATGAAGATGAAATAGATATTGAAAAAGAAGAATTTGATGAGAAGGACAATGAAGAACCAATAACTAAAATACTTGTACATGAGTTCACTAATACATACAACATCATCAATCTCCACAACAATTAAATAAACATTTCTCCTGGTGAAGGCTATGTTCCACTAAGAATTTTCCAGGATAAATACTCAGAGGCGATGAGCTTCCCGTCATTGTTTTATGGTGATAAATGACATGATGATGTAACTAGAAACTTTTCATATAAAAAAATAGCCAAGTGGGAAGTATTGCACAAAGAACATGACTTTGCATATCATACAACAAACCTATTCTACAAAGCAGTACATGGTATCATAAATCAAGTGCTTAATAACATATGGATTATAATCAGAAAAGGACAATTGAAAGGAAAAAATCTAAAAGAAAGAGATGTAAATTCAAATCCAAACTTGGACTGCATTTTGAAATTAGATATTGGGTACATGGATCTCAAAGCAATTTGTACATCACCACACTATCAACAACAAACATGCAAGAAAATATATGCAATGATAAGACAACTAGGACCACCAACCTTTTTTATCTCTTTCAACAGTGCAGAAAACCATTGGGAACCATTGGTTAATGAACTAAAATAAATAAAATATCGAACAAAAAAGATAACTAAACATGGAATAGAAAAACAATGAAATTGATTTGTTGATTAGGAATGACCCTGTAACTTGTGCTCACTACTACAGAAATAAGATAGTTGTGATGAGAAATTTAATAACCCATGACATCAAGTACTATGGAAATATCAAAGACTTATTCTTTGTTACTGAGTTTCAAAATAGAGGGAGCGAACATGATCATGGATTGCTATGGATAAAATATGCACCAATTAATGGTAAAAATACATATGTAGAACTTGAGATGTTTGTTGATAAATACTTGTCATGTGATTTGACAACAATTGGGGATGAGTTGAAGATGCTACAACATCATCGTCATACAAAAAGGTGTAGAAAAAGAAAAAAACGTGCATTATAGATTCAATTTCCCATAGCCCCCAATGAAGACAACGAGACTACTAAAACCTCTAGAATATGACAGTGACAAAACAAAGAAAAATGAAAAATTGATATTTGAGACAATAAAATATTCTAAATATGATGACACATATACATTTGATAGCTTCTTAGCTAGTTTATGTTTAACATATGATGAATACATCCATGCAATTCAATGTAGCTTAAACCGAAGAACTACCTTGTTACAAAGAAGACCATCATACATAAGGATGAATAATTTTGCACAACATATTCCAAAAATATGGAATGTAAATACAGATTCTCAATTTATAGTTGAATCATATGCAACAACGACATGCTGTATCTCCTACATGAAAAATTTTGACAAAAAAATGACATCAACATTTAAACGCATACGAGAAGAACATGAGAAATCAAACATCGACATTATGAAAACAATTGGTAGAATTGGAAAGGCTTTAGTAAACATGAAACAAATGTTTTCAAAACAAGTTGTACACATTATCATGCCTCTACCACTAAATACTAGTTCAAGAAAGTGTGTATTCATAAACACGTCACCAAAAGGGAAACGAGCATTTATCCTCAAAAACCAAAAAGATTTGCAACATGAGCCAGATGATTTTGAAGACATAAAGTGTTCTTGAAAAATCGATTATTACATATGTCGTCCTGAAGCTATCAATGGAATATATTTATCTAAATTTTCATCAAATTATATTAAAAAAGGCAGGAGGCGTCGAAATAGTGACAAGTCATATATTATTAGGTATGTGAAATACAACAAGCATAAATATCTTGAGAATTACTACCGAGAAAAATTGATGCTATATGTTCCATATCGAGTGAGTGAGGACATACTTTCAAGAACGTCTACTCAACATGGGAGGATGATTACAATTCTCTAAAAGAGACCATAAAACAAAATGAACAAAAGTTTATGCATGAAACAGATTTGACATGGGGCAACCTCGAAGATGAAATAAAAGAAGTTGAAAATAGGGAAGAACATGTTTTCAACTTAGACATCATCTATAATGAACAAGAATTTATGGAGCATCTGTGTTCAAATGTCACTAGTAACTATGAACAATACGATTTTAAAAACAATTTGCTCACTTTTTTTTAAGGAAAATGAATAGGATTTGTATTAAAAGGTGTTGTGCCAGGGAAAACAACATTCAAACAGGGCTACAAAAAGTAGCATACATACTGAGATTATTTCTTGAATAGATATTGAGATAACAAAATATAATGTCCTTATCAAGTAGAAATCCAATTCTTTTAGAGTAATTACATCCTTGTAGAATTGTCCTAGACACCACGAAAATTTGTAAAATATATAACTAAATAGAAGAGGTAGAATCTTGGTAGTCAAGGGCCCTGAATGAGATTGAGGCACTTCTTTAATATCCATAGGGGAAGGTCCATGATTGTCAATTCCAATGCCATTACCAGTGCCTTCTTCGTGAGGTGAAATTTTGTCCAGATTGACAAAAGAAGAGACCGAGTGTTGAGAAAATATTTGGGCCTTTAATAATTGATTCTCCACTCCTATGTCATCCAAATTTCAAGTAATGGTGTCTAGGACTACCTAAAACTTTCCAAATTTGGTGTCCATCTTCCGAGACAGGTTTGTTAGTGCTGCCTCAAATACTTGAAATTTTGACAAGAGTTGTTGCAAGGAAGCACTATTCGCCTATACAATTTCGTCATGGTGCCACGGAAATTTTTTGAACTCACTCCAAGATGTTTCCATTACTTCCCACTACAACCAAAGACAATTTTTATTCCATACTCCATGGGTGATAACGTCAAAACCACAGATAACTACTAATTACAACAAAAAGTAACCAGCATGATGAAGGGGAATCAAACACAACAACAAACCAAAACTAGAACAATAGAACCAAAAGTAAGAGACCAAAGGAAACCTAGAAAGAGTATCCAACTATAATAACCGTGAATAAGCATCTACCTCAACAACCCAGAATGAAACCAGCAATCCTAGAGGAACAGGATCCCTAGAGGAAACACCCAATAAAAACCATCACTGGAGACTGGAACCTTGCTCGAAATCAATAGGCCAAACCCACTTGAAAATTATCAATGAGTCCATGTACCAATCCATCGAACTACCTAAAAAACCAAGGAGATGGATTCCATAATGAATGCTCCCACATATTACAATCAACTTTGAATGTGTGAGGAGAGGGACACAAATACCAAGATAACCCGTCATGTCAACAGATTGAATGACAAACACATGAGGGGGGTGGCTAGGGATGTGCCTAACCCTCGTATCTCCATTAAAGTTTATAATTCCTTTGTATAGAGCGGTTCCAACTTTTTCCCAATGGTCGGATAATGGGTTTATATCTATTTTAACGTGGTGAATCCTAAACTCTTCAAAACTTGCGCTCAAGGATAGAATATAGTAAAGAATACCATTCAGGTGATTTCTTTTTGTTTGGTTTTTGTTAACTATCACCTACAAAATCGTCATAGAGTCTCCATAAACTGCAATTTTAGCACTGTTATGCTATTTTTCAATGTGCAATCCTTCATATAAGTTGTAGAATTCTATAATTTTGTTCGAATTTATTCTCAAACCCTAGGTGTAGTAGGCTATGAAATTCCCTCTAGGATTGATGAGACTCCCACCCACACCTACCACCCTAGGATTTCTATGAGAGGCTCCATCAAAGAATAGAGAGTGAGTTTCCTGCTTCTTCAACCAGATTTTGAAATCCGCCATTGGTTTCCTCATAATCCATATTGGAGAGGGAAGCAATTTTCCAATTGGAGGAAGATAATTGGTGGCCTAAATAAATAACTTCACCCAACTAGCTTCATGTGGCTCCAAAATTTTGTCTTGTTGGAGCGACCAACAATGCAATAATTTTGCACATAAAGAGGTGGCTTTAACATCTGACTGGCGAGGGGAAATTGTTTCATCTTGAAAGATATCTTTATTTCTAGCTAGCCATATTCCCCAACACATATAGTTTAGAAAAACCATTCATAAGAATTTGAAACTTGGCTTATACTGAAAAATACCTCTACATATTTTCCCCTAACTAATGAAAAAATCCTTATAACGAAAGGGATAGTCAATTAGAAGGGAAAGATCCCCAAGATCTAGAATCCAAGTTGTTTTGGTATAACTGCACTAGACAAATAAATGGAGGATAGATTCATCATCTTAAGAGTAGAGGACAAAATGATAAGGTCCAATTATTCCCCTCTTTTTAAGGTTCTCAGTGGTGAGAATTCGGCCATGAACAAGGAGCCATATAAAGGAATTGATATTGGGAAACCCATCGAAGTGCTAAACTTTTAACTATAAGACAAAGCATGGATAAGATTTAACATTTTCCTAAAGAATGTTAAATCCTTTTCTTATTGAGAAGAGGGATTCGCCCCAACCTTGAGCATCCTTGACATTCAGACTTCCTTGAGCACACCTGAGTAGATCATGGAGGAGAAGAGAGGAAAGGGGTTCCGAATGAGGAGGAAAAGACTCCATTTTCCAATTATACCAATAGCCAATGGAATGACCCCATGCTAACATGTGATAAATCCTAAAGAATCCTTTTTCTTGCATCCAATTTCAAAGAGGTGTTAAATTCGCATGATGAGAGAGGCGGACCTGCTCCAAGATGGGAGTTTTCCCAAATTTTAATCAATTTCCCATTGTCAGGGACCCAATTGAGATGGAAAATGATAACAAGAAGGGTGGAGACAAGAAGGTTAAATATTGAGGAGACTTTAAGCATCCTTGGAGGATGCTTAAGACATATTAACCTTGGGACCCGAAAGTATTTTTCCATATAACATGTTTCCACCAGATAATATTACCAATGAAAAGCCTCCATAGAATTTTCTCCCCCATGGCTACATTCATGAAATCAAGCTCCCTAATGTCAAACCCTCTCTCTGATTGGAGGGTTTCTAACTTTTTTACAATTCACTAGATGGAATTGTTTTCCCGCATTTTGCTTACCTCATTTCCATGGAAATTGTTGGATTTTAACTGATATCTGGTTGGTGATTCCTTTAGGGGATAACAAGGAAAAATATTGATACAAGGGAAGGGATGAGAATATTTCCTTGATGAGAACAATCTGACCAACCAAATTGATCCACTGAGAGCCCCATTGAGAAATTTTCATACTAAATTTTCTAGGATGTGTGTCCAATCTTGGGAGAAAGGGTGCTTTAAAGAAATCATAATTCCCAAGTAACAAAAGGAATATCGATTTTTGACAATCATGAAATGGAATATAAGATAAATAGAGTGCAGTACTTGAGCCCATAAATTCCACCCCATGATTTGGCACTTTCGATGATTTACTGCTCCTTTAGAAGTATCAAGGAAGGAGTCGAGAACCTGTTGAATCTAAATGCAATAATCTGAGAGGTTCCTCCTAATAACAAGGTAATGTCAGAAAACTATGAATGGTTGAGACTTTTGACACCACGAACCATCTAAAGACTAGGGATATTGCCAACTTCTCATTCATGTTCTAGCTTACGGTCAAGGGAATTCGCCATAATGATGAAGAGCAATAGTGAGAGAGGGCATCCTTGACACAGTATTGTACTCCTTTGAAATAATTTTGATGGTATTCCATTAACAAGAGGAGCCAATGTATGATTCCCACACTAGAAGGAGAACACCTTCTAGCGGAGGTTTTTAGTGTTACAAAATTTGGAAAAAAATTCAAAAAAACCTTCACTACAACCTCCTCTATTGGTTGTGAAGGTTTTAGCAGGGGTTTTAATGGATGTTCCATATAACTAAAACAAAAATCCAGGAAGAGGTTGTAGCGGATGTTTTTTTGTTGTTGTTTTTATTGTCAAAACACCCTAGTACGCCATTACATAAAACACCCCTATGCATACCTAAACATAAAACACGCCAAAGATACCTTACATAAAATGTCATGGAACGTACATAAAACCAAAAAACGCACCAGTGCGCCATTACTTAAATTCCTAGTGTGTACATAAAATGAAAACACATGGGTAATCCATTACATGAAATGCCCCGGTGCGTACACAAGATGAAAATGCATTGGTTCGCCATTACATTACTTCCCTAGTGTGTACATAGGAAGAAAATGCACCAACGCATTTATAGTTATTACACCCTAGATTCCCATTTTGTTGTATACGAAACCAGTGCGCTTTTATTTTATGTCTATCCCGGTGCTTGTATAATTCATGTGTGTCAGTGCCTGTATTACCCTGTGCATAAAAAAGTACTGAAATTTTGAATATTCGAGGTGAGATGTTTGCGTCATACTTTGTTCCGAAGCACCGGTTCTTTTATTACATATAAAGCACCAGTGCGTTTATTTTATTTAAAGCACCAGTGTTGTTATTATATTTAAAGAACGCGTGCGTAGTTATCACATGCCCACTGTAAAATTCTAAAATGATATATATTATCGCATGCTCTATGCACCAGTGCTTCAGTATGTTTAATATGCACAGGTGTGTATAACGCCTTAAAAAGCACTGATTTCTATATTATTTCATGCACCATTTTGTGAGTTCATAAGAATGCATTGATATGTATATATTTTAGTTAATTGTTTTTTTGCAAATATTTTTTATAATAATATTGTTTTTATATTTTTGTTATTGCATTTTGATATAATGATTGCATTAATGCCTTATCCAACGTATTACACCTATGTTATTTGAACCAATGTAAATCATTCACATATTAATTAATTAGTTATTTGCAACAATGTGAATCATTCACATATTAATTAATCAGTTATTTGCAACTACGTAAATCATTCACATATTAATTATCAGCAATGAAACATTTGACATCATTTGACAATGCAATAAAATAACGAACCGATTTTATTATATATGAATAAGAGACCCATGGTCATACAAAATCGAACAACGTAACGACCCACAATAATCAAAATGGAACCAATATGTAATTGTTACACTTATTGGTAACATGTCTTCATGCAATTGGGACATTATGTCCACTACATTAAGTGAAATCCTTGATTTTTATAAACCGATATTCCAAAACATACAACTTGCAGTAACATTCAATTATATTGATTCTCATTCATTACTTGAATTGTTGTCATTGCTCGAGTTGTCTGCATTCCTCGTTTCTTGATCAGTTGTAGGTGATATTGTACTTTGGTTATTTAAGTGGATGTTTTCTTGCTTGACTTGTTTTTGATGTTCCAACTTATCACATTCCATCTACAAAATAGAAATAAAGTGTAATAAGTAAATCTACATTTATAATATAGTATAATATACACGATTGCATAAATCAAAAAATGTACCATAGCAATGAGTGATCCATAAACCATACACATGTTTTTGAAGCTTTGTCTCATGTCATGTAACAACAAATCTTATGTTATCTCCTCTCCATATTTTATTTCCTGCATGTTTAATATGCCATGAAAAAACATAGTTGATATAATTAATACAAAACTTTTTTATTATTCCATTAATTATAAAACAAGGGAAGTTAAACAACATAGCTACTTACAAATTGTTCAATTAAACCTTGATACTTCAACATATACTCACAACCCTCAGTTAACCCAATGTTGATCAATTGTTCAGTTGGCCCTTCTTTGTATGCTAGCACATATTAGAAGACATCCATGGACCAGTGTAAATTAATTATTTAAATACAAAGATCACAACAATTATGGAAACTTAAGTAATGTCGAAAAACATAAGTACTCACAAACTTTGTGATCAATTCTTTTCTTCCTTGTTGTCTTGTCTTATGTGTTGATTGGGTTCCATTTTGTTTTCTTTTCTGCATCAAAACAATTGAAAATTAGTATTTAATATGATAAATAAATTCGATGTACATAAAAGAATAAATGAATAATCATATACCTTTGATGCACGTTTGTTGGGATGCATCCTCATATGACACAATTATGTTTATTTCTTTTACCATCTCCTTGTACACTTTTTTGGACATCCCTACCAGCATGTATTGGCTTTCCCCTCGTTTGTCGCTTGGAATTTTCATAATCTTCTTGAAAAACAAAAAAGCACAATATTTGTTTTTAAATGAACATGAAAGTAAATATAGAAACACAAATTAATTTTATAATTATTGGAACATATTATAGAAAAACATGTTTAGTAATAATACCTTTTATATGATTATTTTTTTTTATTGTAAGTTTTTTCTATTACAGGTTTCACAGGTCTCATTGACCATGGCTTCGAAAACGCTTCTTGTAGTGTACGTATAACCTGATTCTTGGATTCATTGGATTGATTTTTGTATTATAGGTGGGAATTATATTTATACGTTATTTCCACTATATCCCTCAAAGCTATGTAAAACATTTTCCCCTCTCATTAACTTCAAACACCACTCTAGATGAACCAATGACCAAGTCGTCATCATCATATACATCCTTAAGATTTTTTGTCCTCTTAAGACAAGATTCTATTCCCTCACTATTGGTCCCTGCATAACATTAAAAAAATGTGAAATCAAGTGTTTAAAACTTGTTAGCAATTAATGTTAATAAATTCATTTTTTGTTAAAAGTCAAAGAAAAACTTAATGTTGATTACCTTTCGATCCACATGTTCTATTTGCAACATTTCCATAAATATTTTATGCTCTTTTTGCATTCAGATTGTTGTTAGGAAATTATACTTCCACGTTAAACCCAACAGAAGAGAGGAAGACAGATTTAATCTAGAAAATAAATGACAAAGAAAACTCACAGTACACAAAGATTTTACCCTCGAAACCCAAACAAGAAAACCAACATTCCTTGAGCTTCTTGCTCTCTTGTTGTCCTATTCATTCAAAATAAAAAGTTACATGCCTAACCTTGGTCCACACCTAAGACACAAACAACATCATAACCTCTTGCTTTACACAAAAACAACTCTACATCCAATTCGGCTTACATCTGCATGACCATCAACCTATTGCTAAATATTAGTAGGAGCATCCAAGATTGATCTAAAGATTAACTAAAAAAAAATTTACAGTATTATAACATGCCTTATTTATAGGCTTTACAGGAGGTAAAACCCTAAAGAAAGGCACACAAAAAGGTTACGGATCCACGTAGATCATTGGCTAAAAATCCTACAAAACTCAGGATTCTGTTACAGTCGACTTCCAGTCAAATTACCAGTCAACTATCAGTTGACCTTCATTTGATCTTCAGTCAGTTTCCACACAATTTCATGTCAACCTCTTGTCGTTTGACCTCTTCAACTTGTTTTCAGTTACTTCGACTTCTACTTTTCCCGATCGAACACTTTGACCTTCTACTTTCACTTCCATTAAATCAACCTCGACCAAACTTTCACTGCAAAGAATATAACAACCCAACATTCTCCCCACTTGTTGTATTCTTTTTTGAACTGAGAGTTTGTTGAAATTTTGTTCATAGACCCAAGGCAGCAATGCCCATTGCCTCTTTGCACATAGAACTTCACAACACTCACATAATTGGTCAAAGAATCTGTTATGTTTTCCAATGTGTCTACTTTCTCCAACAACACCTTGTTGCTTTCCGCCATGTCTCTTATGAAATGGTATTGTACATAAATATGCTCAGTATTGGAATGATAAGATGGGTTCTTTGCTATAAATATTGCACTTTTACTATTTCAACTTATCTCCATAGCTCTATGCTCAAACTCGATTCTTGAACACAGTCGGTACAGCCATACTACTTCTTTGCTTCCATGAGGGGTTGCCATGTATTTAGATTTTATTATTGACAAGGCTATGACCACTTATCGCTTACTCATCTATTTGATTGCTCCATAGAAAATATTGAACACATATCCATTGGTCAACCTTTGTCGATCCAGATCTTCAGCCCAGTCGGCGTCAACGAAGCCATGTACATATACTTCATTGTCATTTCTAGGTTTCCTTGGTAGCATATAACATAGTCTTTTGTGCCACACAAATATCTAAATACTCTCTTGATAGTTGTCCAATGCTCCTTTCCAGGTGTCAACATTTATCTGCTCAACACTCTCACTACATAATCAATTTCTGGTCAAGTGAAAACCATCACATAAATTAGAATACCAACATCACTTGCATAGGGGACACATGCCATATCCTCTATTTCTTCATATGTCTTTGGATATTGTTCAGCAGTTAGCCTTGCTCCCACGGGAATTAACACCTTTATAGCTTTGTAATCCTACATGTTGAAATGTTTCAAAACTATTTCAATATATTTCTTCTTATTCAACCAGAGCTTTCTAGTTGCTCGATCTCTCTTTATATCCATCCTCGGAATGAAGTTTGATGCACCGAGATCCTTCATGTAGAAATTGGAGGATATTTTCTTCTTCACCTCCTTTGTTATGTCCATGTTTGATCCAGATGGATATTGGTGGCCACCCACCTATTCCAATTGGCTCCTCTTGTCCATTTTTAGTTCAGCACATTCTTATGTACTTCTTTGTAATTGCGGGTTATACACTTATGGGGTTGTATGAAGCCCTACACATCTTCTAGGTGGATATTGGTGGCCTCTCACCTAATCCAACTGGCTTATTTTGTATGTTTTCATGTCAACACATCTTGTTATACTTCCAGGGCCATTTTGGAGCCCTAAACATTTTTTTTAGGCTCACCATAGTCAAACTGTAAATAGGGTCAAATTTTGACAGTGTAATGTGTAGTCCTTTGAAATACCTTTCCAACGGGCTATCACGCACCTAAAACGAAGGTCATATGAAAAAGTTACGAACCTGGGAATTTGAGGTACCAACTTACCCATATGGACCCACATGATTTTTGGTGTTTCACCTCCTAGGGTTAGGTTTTTGGATGTCTAGGGTTTTGGCATTCATGAGTAATATCAAAAAGGCCTCTGGAGCCTCATTGTAATCATTCTACTCAGACGGATGTGTGTAGTATCCACATCTCTTCTTAGAGATAGCTACCACCACTCGAGCAAGTGTTTCAGTTCTACAGTTTTACAGTTTCATCTTATTCAATTTATTCAATAGAATATATTGTTCACTGGATATATGTGTTGTTCTTCATATCTCTATGTCTATTGTATTCATTTTGTTAATCAGTTTCCTCCACTCCTAAATCTGGATCAGTGGTATCAGAGCAGTCTGCTCTTCATTTATTTTTCTTCGTGCATGTCCCCGACAAGATATAGGTACAAGAAGTTGGGACTCGAACCAATCGAGCCATTGCAAGATCGGTCGCGCCGAGCTCAAAAAAAACCCATGGGGGACAAAAATAAAGATGATGGAGCAGGAGATCCTATTGAAATGTTTTTTGAGGAAGCCCTCGTGTGACAAAGGAACGAAATGATAGACAACTTTGCGCATATCCTTTGACAGTTTCCCACAAGAGAAGCATATTCATCAAGTGGCGATGCAACCCCCTTCAAGAAACATGTAAATTTTGATATTACATTATTTGAAGGACTGATAGATGCGGATGATGTAGATAAATGGTTGAATCTGCTCTAAGGGTATTTTCAGGTCTAAAATTTTTCCGATAGGGAAAAGATTACTTTTGAACTCCTCAAGGTCGTCCCCCATGTTAAGGACTGGTGGGATATTTACTCTGAGCAAAGGGTCGTAGAGGAATCTGCAATATTTTTGTTTTCTCCTACATGGGATTCCTTCCGGGATGCCATTAAATAATAATACTACCCTTTTGGAAGCTATGAGGACCAGTACACCAGATGGACCACCCTGTGTTAAGAAAGGGACCAGAAAGTACCATATTTCACAAATATTTTCCATACCCTCCGCACCAAATTGGGTATCAAAGACTCTGAGACACATCTGGTACTCGAATACCATGGTTTTTTACATAGATACATTCAAACAAAAATGGGGTTTTTAGACATTGCCTCATTGGGCGCGGGTTATAGATACATTGTCAAGATCGAGCAGAAATTTAAGCAGAAGAGGCGAGATTTTGGATCTACAAACTCCTCACAATCGAAGCAGGTAAAAGGTGGCACCAACCCACACTGCAAGGGACCGAGCCAAGATGGCCACTCTCAGGATAACTAGTCCAAGCCGCAACACAAGAAGGGAAATGAGAAGACGAAGAAGGACATGATAAAATACTCTGAGTACCATAAAAGCCCTTGGCACAACACTGAAGAATGTCGCTCCAAGTAGTCACTTGTGGTCGAGATGAAGGCTTCTTAGTCAGAAGTTGATTCTGATTCTGATTCAAATCCAGAATGAGGGAAGCATATTATCGATGTTGAAACCAGTGCCACTATTTCTACCACCAAAGTGCAACCAAGTGAACCAGAAGAACCAGAAGAAGGGGAACATCTATTTCACTCACAAATGTGGGTAAAGGGGGTTAAACTCCATTTAATTGTCAATAGAAGCAGTCAGAAAAAAGTGATCTTAGCAGAGGTCTTTAAGCAACTGGACCTACCGAAGACACTGCACTCACGACCCTACACCATTGGTTGTCTTCGCCAAAAGAGAGATCTTTGTGTCATCCAACAGTGTTATCTGCCCTACGGCATCAAGCCTTTCAAAGATGAGGTATTGTGTGATATTTCTCCGCTTGAAGTTTGTGATTTTATTTTAGGACAATGATATTTGTGGAAGCGTCATGTTTTGTATGAGTCTAGACCCCACAGTGTCATTATTACTTTGGGTAGACAATTGTATAGGATACCAGAGGTAGTGTCACCTACCGTTATTTCTTTAATCTCTTATAAGCAATGCAATAAGGTCATTTCACAGACCGGTAATTTCATCTTCTTTGTGATCCGTGCTCACAGTAAGCAGATGGTCATCGCCACATCCGTGGCCTCTACACAGAGCCTCTCTTTGCAGCAAAATAAAGTGGACGGGATCGTGAAAGAATACAAAGACATCTTCTCCTCACCCATCGGGGTACTGATGCACTGCCAAGTCAAGCATCCAATTGATTTAACCCCTATTTCACCTCTACCTAATGGACCAATATATCGTCGCTCATTGATGGAAAATGATGAAATCGTGCGTCAAATCCAAGAGCTTCTTCAAAAGGGGGACATTAGACCTAGTTGCTCCCCTTGCAAAAGCTCGATTGTGTTGGTACAGAAGAAGGACGGGACTTGGTGACTATGCATTGATTAAAGAGCCTTAAACAAAATCACAGTCAGGAATTGCTACCCAATTCCTAGGATTTATGACCTTCTTAAAAAACTCAAGGGGGAAAAGTTCTTCTGCAAGTTTGACTTAAATTCTGGCTACCACCAAGTTCCCATCAAACCAACTGATGTATGGAAGACAACCTTCAAATCTAAAGAAGGTCTCTTCGAATGGTTGGTCATGCCCTTTGGCTTAACAAATCCACCAACCACTTTCATGAGATTGATAGATGATGTATTGAGACCCTTCATCAACTCTTTTGTGGTGGTATATTTGGATGACATCCTCATCTTCAACAGAACTTGGGAGGCGCACATATGGCATATTCAACAGGTTTTGAGCACTCTTTGACATCACAAGTTATATGCCAACTTGGAAAAATGCTCTTTTGGCGTGAACAGGGTCCAATACTTGGGCTCAATTGTTGATGAGCATGGGGTATATGTTGATCCAGCTGAGATCCAAGTCATCCTTGACTAGACAGCCCCGACCACACTAACCGAGATTTAGAGATTCTTGGGACTGGCCAACTTCTACCGATGGTTCGTGTTGGGATTCTCCCATATTGCATGGGCCCTCAGTCAGGTGACCAAGGGCGGTGGCAAGGAAAATTTTGTGTGGGCGAAGGAATAAAAACAAGCATTCGATGATCTGAATCATCGTTTGTGCTCATCTCCAGTATTCTCCTTGGTTGATCTGCAACAATCGTTTGAGATTGAGAATGATGCATCTGACTATGTTGTAGTCACATTTCTCACTCAGCACGGTCATTTGGTGGCATACCATAGTGAGACACTCTTAGATATTGTCCGTAAATACCCCACATATGACAAGGAAATGTATTCCATTGTACAAGCCTATCGTCAATGGAAACATTACATTCTAGGAAAGGAGACGATCATCCACATTGATCACAAGCCTCTGCAATTCATACAGACACAGGGGAAATTGTAGAACAATCGCCATCAGAAGTGGTCCACCTACCTACAGCAGTTCCATATGAACATCAAGTATAAGACGGGGATATCAAATCATGTCGTTGACTGCCTCAGTCGACCTCTCGTGGCTTCACTCACTAGTGTGCTCCATTCTTGTGTACATGAGGCATCTGAGTGGCCCCAAATTTATCAGTAAGATCCAGAATTTGCCACCACCTATAAGCTCTCGGGTACAGACGTGATTGTCACCGATTATCACATTAAGGATGGACTATTATGCCATATGTTTCATCTATGTGTTCCTACAAGCGAGTGTGCAAAGCTAATTTGAGAAGCCCACTACAGTCTAATGGCAAGACATTTTGGCGTGGAGAAAACTGTGGTCGTTCTTCAAAAACATTTTATTGGCCAAAACTTCGACAGTACGTCAGTAAATATATCATATCTTTCACTTCATGTGTCATTTCCAAGCCAACCATCAATAATTAAGGCTTACACACCCCACGTCCTACTCCCAAGAAGCTATGGGAATCCATCTCAATGGATTACATGTCTGGCCTTCCATCCACCAAGCACAACAATGACTGTGTATTTGTGGTCGTTGATCAATTTTCAAAGATGCTCATCCTCACAAACTGCAAGAAGAATATCACAGTGGAATATATTTCCAAGCTCTTCTTCAAAAAAGTGTGGGTCCATTTTGGGATACCATAGACCATCATCTCCAACCAGGACATCAAGTCCCTCAACACATTTTGGTCGAGTCTTTGGTCATTGTTGGACACCAAGCTGACTAAATCCACTGCTTTCCACCCCCAAACATATGGCCAAACAAAGTTTGTCAATCGGATAATCATGCACATGTACAAATCTAAGAATTCACGTACATGGGATGAGAGTCTCCCATATGTTTGGTACAGTTACAAAATGACTCTCCATAGCTCCATCGGTCATAGCTCATTTCAAGTGGGGCTGGGATTGCAACCCTTGGGTCCCATTGATGTTGCACTACCTCTTTCCACCACACAGACCAACTCTTCCCATGTTCATTCTGAGACCGACAAAGACACCAGATTCAATGAGCGGATTCAGCACATATGCCAACAGGTCCAAGATATTTTGCATAAATCCAATGCTAAGTACAAGTAGTGCCATGATCAACACAAGGTATCGCACCAGTTTCAGGTTGGAGAAAAAGTTTGGTTACATTTTCAGAAGGAGCATCTCAGAGGGCCCCATCGGAATCTATTCCCACTTCACTATGGGCCTTACACTATCACCAAGTTTGTGGGTAGCAATGCTTTTGAGCTCAACACTCCACCCTTCCTTGGCTTGCGCCCAGTGTTCAATGTGAACCTCCTTCGGCCATATTTTCCATCATTATTGGACACCTCAGAGATCAAAAAACAACTAACACCAACAGAGCTCAACCCTGACTGCACGGAACAAGCATCCACTAATCAGATAGTGGAAACATAGGTCAAGGGCACTCGCCAGCAAAGGATCCATATTTATCGGGTTGTCAAGGCAGGGCAACTCCTATACCAAGGTAAGTGGTTCACCCGGGACCAAATCCAGTAGAATTTTCATAACCTGATGGGGGAACTCAATGCAATGGAGACCATTACTTCCTAAGGGGGGAGGATTGATCCAAATGGATATTGGTGGCCACCCACCTATTCCAACGAGCTCCTCTTGTCCATTTTTATTTCAGGACGTTATTTTGTACTTATTTGTAATTATGGGTTCTACACTTTTGGGGATGTATGAATCCCTACAAATATTCTAGGTGGATATTGGTGGCCTCTCACCTAATCCAATTGGATTATTTTGTATGTTTTCATGTCAGCACATCTTGGTTTACTCTGAGGGCCATTTTGGAGCCCTAAACATTGTTTTTTTGGCTCTCCATAGTTAAACTATAGACAGAGTTAGATTTTGATGATGTAATGTGTAGTTCTCTGAAATACCTTTCCAAGGGGCTATCACACACCTAAAACAGAGTTTGTATGCAAAAGTTGTGACCCTGGGAAGTTGAGGTACCAACTTACTCATAGGGGCCCACATGACTTTTGGTGTTTCACCTCCTAGGGTTAGTTTTTTGGATGTCTAGGGTTTTGGAATTCATGAGTAATATAAAAACAATCCTATGGAGCCTCATTGTAATCATTCTGCTCAGACGGATGTGCGTAGCAGCCACATCTCTTCCCAGAGATAGCTACCACCATTCGAGCAAGTGTTTCAGTTCTGTAGTTTTACAGTTTCAGCCTATTTCATTTATTCAATAGAAGATATTGTTCACTGGATATCTGTGTTGTTCTTGGTATCTTTGTGTCTATTCTATTAATCAGTTCGTTCCACTCCTAAATCTGGATCAATATTGTTTCTGATCAACAACATGTCTTCAACATACAATTCTACATATATGAAATGCCCACCTTATTCCTTGGAATATATGTAGTGATTAGTTTCCTTCTAACAAATCGAAAACTAAATATGTATGTGTCAAAATTTTGATACCACATCCTTAGTGATTTATTTATACCATAAAGGGATCTTTCCAATTTGCACACCAAAACTTTGTTTCCCCTTACTATAGATCCTTCAGGTCGTTTCATGTAGATTTCTTCTTCCAGGTCCCCATGTAGGAATGTTGTCTTCACATCCATTTGTTCTAATTCCAGATCAAATGTTGCAACCAAAGACATTGGTACTCTAATGGACTAAGGAAAAAATATCACCAAAGTCGACTCCTTCGACTTGGAAATATCCTTTCACTACCAATCGAGCTTTGAATTTCTTGACTTGACTTGTGATTTTCATATTCTTCTTGAATACCCACTTTCGACTGATGGGATTTCTTCCACCCTATAATTTGACTAAATCCCATGTCTCATTCTTATGCAAGGATTCCATCTCTTCAATCATGGTGTCCTTCCAGATTCTACCCTATGTCGATTTAATCACCTCCCTAACCGAGTTGGGCTCCTCGACGATGGAAGTTAACACAAATGTGGAACAAAATTCGAGAAGACTATACCTTTCGATTGGTTTTCTTGCTCGTTTATACCTCTTACGACCGGGGTTGGTTTTTCCACCTCTTCATCAGACTTAGTTGACTCTTCTGAATCATCTTCTTTCTCATTCCTTAGTTTAAACCTCACCTTATATGGATTATTCTCTGTTTAATCCACTTCATACTCGGGCTTCCTTCCAACTTCTCTACAGACCACATCTCGACTATACATTGTTTTCCTTGATGTAGGATCCCAGAGCTTATATCCTTTCATTCCCTCTTTGTATCCAATAAAAATACACTTGACTACCTTCTTGTCTAGCTTTCTCCTCTTTTGCTTGGGAACATGCACAAATGCATCACAACCAAATACTTTAATATGTGAAAGCAAAGGCTTCTTACCATACCATACCTCATTTGGAGTCATATCGACTAGTGCTGACAAAAGAGACATATTTACCAAATATTTTTCAATGTCAACTGCCTCTGCATAAAATTCTTGTGTGAGCCCAACACCACTAAGCATGCTCCTTGCCTTTTCCATCAATGTTTTGTTCATTCTTTCGGAAAATCAATTTTTTTGTGGGGTATATGGTTTGGTGTTTTGTCATGCCATGCCACACTACTTGCAGAGCTGCTCAAAATCCTTTCCACATAATTCACAATCGTTGTTAGTTATCAACACCTTGACCTTCTTATCTGTCTGGTTTTCTACAAGATACTTAAACTCTTTCAATTTCTCGAAAACCTCTTATTTCTTCCTCATGAAATATATTAATGTATTCCTGGAAAAATCATCTATGAAGGAGACATAACACAGGGATCCACCAAGTGAAGTCACTGAAACAGGGCCAAACACATCACTATGAACCAATTCTAGAATCCCCTTTTCCCTTGTCGCTCCAGATGGGAACCTCCCCCAACATTATTTTCCATATACACAATGTTCACAAAAATCAACTTCTAAATTAAATTGAGAAAAATATTCGACCATACCTTTTTCATGCACATCTCAAAGTCATTTTTCTTCAATGTGTCCCATTCACATAACCATTATCTATGTGGTGTCATATGATAGGATGCCCCTAAGTCGATCAACCAAACATCTTGATTCGACTGTGTACTGGTTGATGCCAAATACACATCACCTCCTTTTCCTGGAGTATTCTCTCAATCGATTGATTCTCATCAGATCATGTCCTGACTTCCATCGCCTTGGACTTGCAATCCCCTTTATAATACCCAACTTTAATGAATTTCCAGCATCTTCTAGTTGACTGAACAAGGGATTTAGATCTACCCTTTGACTTAGGCTTTCTACTGGAGAATTTTCCTTTATATTTGTCAATCGATCGACCTCTCACCATTAAATCATCTTTGGTTGATCCTTCCATGTTCTTCCTTCTCATTTATTCTGACAATATATATGCAAACATGTCTTCTAGCACTAATGTGGTTGAATTACTTCTTATATCCACAACTAAGGTATCTTAGGAGTCTAGAAAAGAACATAATAGGTTAATACATTTCTCCTCCTCGATGATTTTAATATCCACAGAATATAACTGGCTTATTATGGTATTAAATGCATTTAAATACTCAGTTACCAAACTTCCCTCACTCATCCTCAGAAGATGTAGTTTCTTTCTAAGGAACAACTTATTTACCAGGGATTTTGACTAGTACAAGCTTCCTAACTTGTCCCACAGTTTCTTGGTCGAGTCTTCACCTAAGACATTCAGAAACACTTAATCTGCAAGATACAGTCGAATTGTGCTCCTTTCCCTTCTCTCGAGTTTCTCCCAATATTCCCTCAACTTACCTGTCAGAATGGTACCTGGATAGACTATTGCTCATTGTTCTCGATCTACAAGGAGATCTTCAATTTTGAGCTTCCAAAGCTCAAAATTTTGGCCATTTAATTTTCCGATCTCTATTCGCGAGCTACTTTCCATTCTTTAAGCGCAAATTTAAATATCTATGACTTATGGATTTTATTGGATCTAGTGAAACACCTTGTTTTCCCCCAAGACTGTAATTATGCTAATACTTCATATAAGTATGTTTATGAAGCATGTAATTATGTTTTGATTTAATGAAAACACCAAAAATTGTTGATTGATATGGAACAACCTTGCAACTGCTAGCCATGATACACGAGTGAGAATTGATGAAGAAGGGATTGATGAAGTGGCATGGAGTGGGAGTTGAGTTGTTTTATGAAGAAAAAAAAACTTGTTTAACAAGCTAACTTATGCTTTCTAAACATAAACGCACCTCCCAGCGTACCTGATCTAAAGAATCCATGTGACCATTTATGGAAGGCCACTGAAGTGGTTGAGGTAGTTAATGGTTGGTGATGGATTGGTGTTTCGGGGAAGAAAAGGGCCAATTTAATGACCTAACAGTAGGACATCATTATTTTCCCCTTCAGAACGGAAACTATGGACTGCAGATTGCATCTGTAGGAAGGCCACAGGAATCCCAAGGAGATCAGTGGAGGAAGAGACCAAAGGTGGAAAAACACCACCAGAGACCATGCATAGAGGAAGAGACCAGACTCTCAGCAAGTAGAGTGTGGTATCAAATACATAAGAAAGGAACGTACACACATGAGCTAAGAAAATAATATCTTAATCAGATTCATGAGAAGCACACTCAAAGAGAATAGGCATTGAGAACAGAGGAGTTCGGGAGAACAAATTGAGAAAAAGTGAGAGGTTTCCTTGAAGAAAATGGAAACTTTTCCAAATTGAGATCGATCACCCTAAAGCATAGAAGACCCGAATCTTGATTGGAGAGATAATGAGTTGTAACTTGGTGCTTACTAGATATAAACAAACACTGGTATGGGGAGGTGTTACGAGGAAAATCTCTCTATGGCATGGGGTAAGACACAACAGACAAAAATGACTGTAGAAATCAACTCTAATCCCAGGTATGCTATATAAACAAATATGTTAACTAGACAATATAATAAGCCTACCTCATCCAGACGTTCAATGAAATCCATCGTTGAGAACTCAACTCAAAGCGCTACACCTGCAACTTGTCCTCAAAAACTAAGAAATGTGAGCATATGGTGATAATATGTAAAGTTAGCACATTCAATAGCACAGTCCATCAATATTCATAACAAATATTGCCATGGAATAACAATTCAAATATTTGCAAGACATTAATTGGACGAGAAAAGAGTATTTCTATTAAAATGTAATCAGTAGAAGTGAATGAATTAAAAACTTTTGTGTCGGCACGGTTCGCAACCAGGAAACTAAGTCCCTTACAGTTGGGCCTCCACCACTTCAATCCTCCACCAAAGGCAATCTCATATAAGAGAGACAATGAGGTTCTCAATCAAGTAGGAAAGAGTTTGGGGGCTAAACAATGTGTTCAGACTTAAAAGGATAAAGGGATGCAGACTCAATATGAAGTGAATAAGTTCTCCATAATAACTTTCATCTCAAAGTTGAATTCTTCTCCTCTTTTCCATAGCTTGGATATGGCCCATTTATATCCTTCAAATCGAATTGAAGGGTCGAGTCAGAACGTTTCTAGTATATGGAAGGTTAAGGATCATGGTTCATGTGACGTGACATGGAAACCTGGCACTATTTTTTAATTTTGGGCACAAAACTCGATGTACATGGGTTGTAATGGTGCAACCTGCATATATGCATGTTTTATAATAGTTATGGTGCGTATATGTGGAAAAATATTTTTTTATCTCTGGGATTTGCAAAAAGGGACTTCAAGTCTGCATAGGGAAATGGAAAAAGGCCTTCTGAGCAAATTTGCATAGGGTGAGGCAAATATTTCTATAATAAATTCCCCCTAATGTGTGAGGTCGGAGGAGTATTTACGATGGTCAAAATACATTATAATACCCAGAAGTGGAGCAATGGAGACTCAGCTGGAAGAACTAGTTACTCATGAGAATATTACAATCTGTATTGACTTTGCGCACATGGCTACCAATTTGAATAACACTGCAGATCCATGTGAAAATATACCAAATAGTTGTTCATGGCCATGAGTATGCAATACAAAGGTGGATATATGCCAAAGGTTGTCATAGTCATGAACATGGCCTAGTAAAACCAGTCTCAAAATCAATCTGAAGATATATGTATACAATGGAGTACAATCTGATCTCCCCTGATCACTGAACTCACATAGGTACTGGTCCAATGAAAGATAGTAACAGCTCAAGAAATTTGCGACTATGAATTGATGTCTTTAAGTATTCTACATGATTTGCCAAAGGTGAAAGTCTACATCGTGTGAATAAAGGAGTTAAGTTCAAACACAATGAGACTTCATTTGATTATCGGACATTAAGGTATATTGTTAACAAATGCGAGACAGCCTACTGATAATGAAAGTAGGTATCAAGGCACCTAGTACATTCTTACAAGTGTGAATAAAGGTGTTGAGGTCAAACACTTGAAGAATCCATCGATCAAGAGACATTGATTTATTCCCAACTTTCGATGGTGAGAGAACCTGCCACTAATGACTGCAAGCCTCTAGATACTCATAGGACTCTAGGTCTCGTTTCCATAATAGATGGGTTGAATTCGATGGAAGGAGACCCACTAAAAGGAGAGAATTGATGCATCTCTCATCATTCAACATGAGGTACAAAGCAGGATCTTGATGATTTGGAGGAAATTGGATGAAGAATAGGTTCACGAACTAACGACCCTGTGTGTCTTTAGCGTGCGCCAGATGCAAGCAGTACACAAAAATAACCCTCTAAATAGAAACCAATAAGGAAAAGTGTTGACAAAGGTGAGGAAACTAGAAATAAGGCTAATGGAATCCAATACACTACATGAATCCCAATGTGTGAATAGATTTCTTGTCGTCAAACACAAGGGAAACCCCCCGATATGGTCACCAATTCTGTTATGAGGTAAATCTCTCTATGGCATGGGATAAACCACAACAGACAGAAATTACTACAGAAATCAACTCTAATACTAGGTATGATATATAAAAAAATATGCTAACTAGACAAGATAAGGAGCCTACCTCATCCAGACGTTCAATGAAGTCCACCGTTGAGCACTCGACTCAAAGCACTACACTTGCAACTTGTCCTCAACAACCAAGAAATGCAAGCATGTGGTGATAATATATAAAGTTAGCACATTCAATAGCATATTCCATTAATATTCATAACAAATATGCCCATGGAATAACAATTCAAATATTTTCAAGAAATTAATTAAATGAGAAAAGAGTATTTCTATTAAAATGTAATCAATACAAGTGAATGAACTACAAACTTTCGTGTCGGCATGGTTTGGAACCGAGAAACTAAGTCCCTTTTGGTTGGGCCTCCACCACTTAAATCCTCCACCAAAGGCAAGCTCATATAAGAGAGATAGAGAGTTTTTAAATCAAGTAGGAAAGAGCTTGGGGGTTGAACAATGTGTTCAGACTTAAAAGGACAAAGGGATGCAGACTCAATATGAAGTGAATAATTTCTCCAGAGTAAATTTGCTCTCAAAATTGAATTCTTCTCCTCTTTTCCATAGGTTGGATATGGCATGTTTATATCCTTCAAATGTAACTGAAGGGTTCAGTCGAAACATTTCCAGTATATGGAAGGTCAAGGATCATGGATCCCGTGACATGACATGGAAACCCGACACTATTTTTTAATTTTTGGCACAAAACCTGATGTACACGATCTGCAATGGTGCAACCTACGTATATGCATGTTGTATAATACTTAGGGAGCATATATGTGGAAAAATATTATTTTTAGCTCTGGTATTTGCAAAAAGGGACTTCAAGTCTGCATAGGGAAATGGAAAAATGCCTTCTGAGCAAATTTTCATAGGGTGAGGCAAATCTTGCTACAACAGAAATTCGTTGAGGGATTGTTTAGCATAGAAGGGACTCCCTTGTGCATAGAAAATCCATTTGAGAAACCACTCGATAAATCTGTAGAGTTTCTGAACTCAATGGGAATGGGGAAACTTCGACTATTGTCAAAGGAGGAAGGAGATTAACCTTCCTAGATCATCTTAAGTTTGAAATCCAACTGAATTATTCCCCTTGTGGTATCATGGCTTGGCACGAGGGTGGCGTACTATAGGAAATCACTCTATAGTGTGGCCTAATGTTGGGAGGAAAGGAATCCTCTCCCATTCAGTTGTTTTTTGGCATTTCTTTGATCATATAAGTGTATATTTTGGTTTGTTGAATTATGCTTGAATTTTATATGTATGTTAACATCTAAAATAAATGGGAAATGTGGTTGTTTTTAAGTAAGGAATTGAACCCTTAAAATAAATGGAATGTATCTGTCATGGTTTTCATTTGGTCAGTTAAGTTATGAAAATGACCAGTATGGATAGACTGTGTCCCTATGGACCTTGCAGCCTTAGAGGAAAGTTTGTAGGACATGGACAAAAGCATCATTACTTGGTGGAGTTGGTGCTCTCTAGTCGGGGAGGTTCTTGTGAGGAGTGTAGGACCCTGAACCCTAAGAGGATCGTGATTTTTAGGTGGAAATATTTCAAGACATGCAAGAAATAACTTTCGACCAAGTTATTGGGTCTTAGACAATCTCAGAATAGGCCTAGAATCCATAAGAAATATGACAAAGTCTTGTGGAATCTCAAAAATGACTAAGTCTTTGATTCTGATTGTTTTCCCTAAAGAAAATTTGTATCTATTCATAATGAATTGCATTCGTTGATTGGGTGTGTTGGGAAGATCTATATCATTGGTCATATGATGATACTTTTAGAAGGGTTGGACAAGGATGTGTTAAACCACATGGAGGAAAATTTGAGTCGACCAAGACGGTCAAACTGTCGAAAATGACCTGATAGAAGAGTTGGATCGTTGGATCTCGATGTTGGTGTGTCGGAGTAATGTCATCAGAGGTGAAGTGAGGTACATCAGGGTAGATGTCTGATGATATAGGTCTGAGAACCGTAGATCTGTCAGACCATGTATGTAAGATCTCAGTTGTTAGACTAGAATAGAGAATCTCAAAGAGGAGAAGTACAACACCCTGAAGGAATAACATTTCAGCCACGAAAAACCATAGAGACCATTGGATATGATGAGTTGTGATTTTTTGATCCCTCATGGAAGTGCATTTTCGAAGTGAGAACCCCATAGTGGATTGTAAACTCAAAGCAGAGGCATTCCAAAAAGGAAGTTTCCCAAGAAAAAAGGAGACTCGTCGATAGGAATGAGGTCAAGATTTAATCTCAGGCATAGGTTTCGTGGGCCCCACCTGTTGGTAAGTGTAATGGGTACTCAGGTGAGGGGTAATTATCGGGTAGATAGAGGCTCCGATGAGATCGTAGCCATTGAAACTCCAAGCCCGAGGATCGTTGGATTCATGGAAATGGCCCTTCGTGATAGTGTTGTCGAAGAAAAGATCAACATGGATGGTTGGGGCACTCCAATAGACTAGGCCTGAATAGGTCCAGATCATCACTTAAAGGGAAAAGGACAAACCTGACCATCTAATTATGGGTGTATAGACACATGGGGATATAAGTAAGATAAGTGGAGAGGTTTCTATGAGAATTAATGTGAGTCGTTAAAGATTAAATGGCGATAAGAGAAGTCCTCACTTAAACAATGATAAGTACGATGGTATTCCAGAGAATGAAAGCAAGGAAAATTAAACACCCCACCAACCCAAGTTCAAATTAGGGGGTCAGGTGTGCTACACCTAGGGTTTAGCTTAGATACAAGGTTGTTAAACCAAGCTCTGATACCACATGTTAAGAAATTATACCTCCATGTTAAACCTAATAGAAGAGAGTAAGACATATTTAAGATAGAAAACAAATGACAAAGTAAACTCATAGTACACATAGATTTTACCTTGGAAACCCAAATGAGAAAACCAACATTCCTTGAGCTTCTTGCTCTCTTGTTTTCCTATTCATTTAGAATAAAATGTTACAAGCCTAACCTTGGTCCACACCTAAGACACACTTGACATCATACCCTCTTGCTTTACACAAGAATAGTGATGTACCTAATTCAAGTTACATCTGCATGACCAACAACCTACTGCTAAAGATTAGGCTAAAGATTAGCAGGAACATCCAAGATTGATAAAAATATTTTCTAAAGATTTTTTTACAGTATTACAACACACCTTATTTATAAGATTTACAGTATGAAAAACCCTAAAGAAAGGCACCCAAAAATGGTTATAGATCCATATAAATCATTGGTTACAAATCATGTGAATCTCATGATTCTGTTATAGTCAACTTCCCATCGGATTACCAGTCGACTAGTGATCGACCTTCATTTAGTCTCCAGTCAGTTGCCATACGACTGCATGTTGACCTCTTGTCGGTTGAACTCTTCGACTTGTTGACCTCTTCAATTTGCAGTCGAATTTTCCCGGTCGGACACTTCGACCTTCGAATTTCACTTCCATATGATCCACCTTAACCGGAATTTCACTGCAAAGAATATAACAACCCAACAATTGCGAACAATATTATCAAGTTTCTTCAATTTTTTTCTCCGCATGACACATATTAACCAATACACATTATTAATTTAAAATTACAAATATATTAAATTTTAAATAAAACTTAAAGAACTTGTCTCCCTCTCTTCTTGGGATGAGCTACCATTGGACTCACTGCAATAAGATGTTTTCTTTGAACTTCTATCAATCATCTTGTATAAAAAAAATGAATCATTAGAAATAGAAATTATGAAATTTGTATACAATTTAGTATTTCGGTGCGTGTCATTAAACAGAATGCACCAGGGCGAAAAACATATACACGCATCGGTTTGTACTATTAGTCATTGTGCACCACTAACCCATACACATATGATACCATAATAAATACTATTTATTTTTTTAACCAATCGGTGTTTTTCGTAGATATATGTGGCTCAGATCACTTTTATATAAAGTGAACATCGGGTTGCTACCGTTGTACAGTGCGCATCGGTGCAATTTTTCGATACATTACGCATCACGTACCATGAAATTTCTTTTTTATAAAATCATTGACAATGACAAGGTTGACAGGGTTTGGGATCCAATGCAATGAGTGGTACCATTGCAATGGATACCAAACTCCACATATGCAACTAAATAAACCCTATAAAAATCTATTTCTTAAAAAAAATAAACCCTATAAAAATCTATTACTTAAAAAAAGAGGGGAACCAAAAAAAACAACAAGAAAGCTACGGCTTCCAATATCGAAGGTAACCATGAAACCCTTTTAAATTTTTTAACATGCATTGAAAACAGGTTTAATCAAATAGGAAAATATTGAACTAATCAGTAGAATAAAATCACATACCTGAAATTTCTTCTCTTCAGATTTGTATGTGCCCTATGGATCCCTTCCAAATTTGTCTCTTCAAAAAACTCCACCCACTCCAAAGTCTTTCGTGGTAAATCTCCCTTCCACAATATTCCCTCGAAATTCTGCCAAAACATGAAATAATGAATAGTGTTTTAATTTATAAACAAATACATTTTGAAAAACGAAATTCCCTCTCTTTTTTGGTTGTGTTTTCTCACTTTGGACGTCAAAACACTTATTAAACTATATATTTAAAAAATTAAATTTGTCATCAAATCGGTGCACCACACAAATTAATGTGCCCTGGTGTGTATATATGTAAAAACACATCGATACCAATTTTATCGACAAAATAGAAGTGCAAACCTCTGCTATTAAAATTTATGGATATTTTCCTTTGTGGAGGTTTTAACAAAGGTAATGGTTCGGTGCATTTCATAGTGTAGTGAACTGGTGTGTTCTACATATAAAGACACATTGGTGCCTTAGAAAATAATTAAAAGCATCAATCACTTTTAATATCAAATTCATGCACGTATTAATGATGGTTTTGGATTTTATTTATAATTCATTTATCTAATTGAATTTATGTCATTTATGCACATACAAAGAATAATTGTTCATTGAATTTTCTCGAATCATAAATCAGGATCAACTTTAGATGAGCAAGATATTCCACCAATGCAAAAATGCCACAAGATCTTATCAGGAGAAAGATACCGCAAGAAAATGTTTGATGAAAATGGATAGTTGCTTTACCCTGCCAATTGTAACATGCCATCTTCCAGTAACCTACAGCCTGGATCAACAATATTAAACCATCAATTGGATCTCTTTTATGGCATTCCAATGGTATGTGGTTGTTCAAAATGTAAAGGGTTGAAGAAGAACCCTTGATGTTTTACATTGTTGCATTATATTAATGATTGACTACCCAAAGTTGATGGTCTAATACTTCCCACTGCAATCAATAATACAATAGGTGATATAGAAAATACATGTAGGAACACTTCTATATGCTCCTTTTTTGAAAAGTTGGAAGCCATATCAACTAAGTTTCGTCCTACATTGGCCAGCATGTGTCCTTCTGTTGATTCAACGAAGAGGTCTTATAGTGAACCAAAGTATGATATCAATACTACCCAAAAAATCACTACTAGGTGATCAAACAAATTGTATGAGTTAAGAGTAAAAATGTCCAAGTACACACCAAATTATGTTCAATTGTTGGAAGGTAGTGATGACTTTCCTCTTCCTATCCATCTGCAAAGTAAATACCAAACCTATTACAACCAAGATTTGAATTGTGTTTGGTCGTCGCCCATGCCTATGTCCGATGTTGTGACCAAATTCTTTGTTTTTGGTAATGGTTATATGATTTCCAAGTCTAAATAGATGTTGAAAAACTTGGGTTGTTTATCCTTTCACATGTATCCTTTCCTCCCAAACAATTAGTGGCACTTATGCCATTTTGTGGTCCTTTTAAAATTCGGTCTGATTACTCGCATATTGTCCAATATAAACGTAGCATTTACATGTATAGTATGTGCATGAATGATTATTCTTTTGGAAATTTTAACAGGAAAAACTTGTTATATATCGAAGGTCATCCACGAACTCATGGGAATATTGCAGAGTTCATAAATAGTTGCAGGGCCTCATTATTTAGTGCAAATTTTTCCTTTGAGGCACACTCTAATGACAAAGAGTTCTTTATGAAAAGGAAGGCATCCAGATTTGTTGTTGTGCATGAAATATGTAGTTTGTCTCCTGGTGACAAGTTGTTAATAAATATAACTTTTGTAGACCACCAATCGCTCGTGAAAAATGCCATGCATCAGGTTTACTTTAGACGTCCCCTTGGGGCATAAGAAAAAGATGATAGAGTAATTGTATTTTTGGATTTTCAATAGAACTAATGTAAATGTATTGCTTAATTCAACATGTGTTTTATAAAGTGATTGGTTGCATGTTACAATCACTACATCAAATATGGGAACTAAGCTCCCTATAACTTCTACACATGGACTTTTGTTTTTGTTTTTTTACTTTATTTATTTAGTTTGCTTAATATTTTTATATTTTTAAATTTTAATATAAAATTAATTTAATTTAATATTCTCTTAACCTTAACAAATTAATTAATTTCTTCACTAATGAAATCAAATACTTACATTTCCTTATGAGGAGATTCATAATTAGAAAAATCAATAATATCACCTATATTACACTTGGGGGAGGGGGGATGGGTCATGTGGTGGTTTTCTTGCCTTTTACATGGCCCATGAGCCATAGAAGCTTCATTTAGAACCCAATTCCCATGTTTTCTTTCTCCTACAATGGTCAATTCTCTAAGACCCAACCCTCATGTGAAAATCCTCCTAAGATTGCCTAAGAGCTTCATTAAGGGTCCCAAGTCCTTTGAATTCCTACCCATACCATGATAAATTTCTCCAAATCATGCCTTGAGTGAAAAACTCCTTATGACACTCATCTCCCACTTAGAGGCCCAAAATCCTATTTATAGAGCTTAAGTGGTGGTTCAAGGCCTTGTTCCTAGCCCATAAGACTTAGAAGGTTCACATAGGGCACAAGGTCCTTGTTTTCCACACTGGACCATGGTGAAGGGCTTGAGATCCATACCTAGTGCACAAAACCTCCATGATGGCACTAGTATCCCACTCAAATACAATATTCCCTCTATAGGGCCTATATGGCAGATCACGGTTTCATTAGGGAGTAAAAGGTTCATAGAGAAGCATTTTTAAGGGAGTAATCACATTATTGAATGTGGAATTTAATTTTAAATGGTTGCATAACAAAGTACAACCTTCAAAAGTGTATCTTATTTGTCAAAAGAATATTTTTTTATTCTTTAAAAAAAAAACATATATATAGACACAACAAAAGTGTAGATCACTTCAAGATCTTTGCAATTATCTAAAAAAACAACAAAAATGGATGTTGGGAAAAAAAGTTGTGAGAAAATTGCAAATATTATTTTTCATGTCAAAAGATATATTTTTATGTTATTTTGAAAACAAGAAAATACATATCAAGAAATGTAGAAACTTAATAACATAAAAGTTGTATATCTCTTTAAGATCTTTCCAAGTATGTAAATAATGCCAAAAAAGGATGTTGGGATAAAATATTATAGACAAATTACTAAATTACTCTTGATACATTTTAGGGGTGGAAATTTCTGATATAATTTATATATTTTTATGTTAAAAATAATGTGTTCTCATTATTAATGCATGCATGTTTCTAAAGTGCATACATGTTTATTTTTAATTTTTATTTGGAAAACGTCATAGAGTCTACATGGTAGTTCAAAAGACATTAAGGCTATTTTAAAAGGAACATGTGCACATTTTGAATAGCATGTACATTTTCATGCGAGAGCATGTTCCCAAATTCCCAGTTGCCAATTTTTTAACCATCAACTTCATATAGGATCCCTTTTGTTTGTTCCATAAACCACTTCATGATGTTTTGATAAGTTAACATTGACTATTGCAAGGTAACAAAACAAATGTGTCAACATGATTGTTCGAGAAGGAACACCAACATCATATGGCTTGGAAGATGTTTTTAGGGATCATGAGCCATGCATAGGATCCCAAACAACCCTACATGCCCTCTAAAGGGAATATTTGGTAAATGAGTATAATATTAGTGATGTTATAATGTTTTTCACTCCATAAAAGAGTATTAGAGACCCTATACATGGCATGAGGAGGAACACCAATATAGGGCCTAAAGTATGATTTAATGTCTCATGGGTCCTAGATATGGTCCCAAACCTACACATGCCTTATAAAGGGAACATTTATCACATGGATATGATATGTGCACCATTAAGAGTTTTTCCACACCAATGATGAGTTTGAAGGCCCTAGTCATGGTTGGAGGATGAAAACAAATGTCTTAGGGCATGAAGCATGATTTTAGAATTCATGGATCATCATGCATTGGGTTTGAAACCATCACAGGTGTAACATACCCAGTGACTAGGTTGGGCCACACTACCTCAAAACACTCTCCAAGAACGCTATGAAACTAACTTGGAACATACTCAATACAACAAATACCAAAACAATTTGTCTGGGTGTTGATATGAAATGTACCCATTGCCCAGGTACTTCTAGATTCATCCTCTTAAACTGATTACAATTTTTTGTTCCATTCTATAAAATCAAGCAACATGGATTCAACACATGAAATTAACAAGAACATGTTAAACCATCCAAGAAAGAAATAGCATGCCATGCATAGCCATAACCAGCAAGCATGCACACAAAAATGCATATCGGAGATAAATAAATACACAATGAAATATACATTATACAGAAAACACAGAGAGCACTTATATTTTCGAGTAAACATGCACCAATTGGTTGTAGATCAAGAACGTTTCTCCCAACCATAGACACTATTTTTCGTTCACTCTCAACAACAGTGTCACCCCCGAGCCAGAGCTATGAATCCACAAGGACGAGTCTTAGGCCAAATCTAAAAACACGCCAATTATCTAACAAGCTCTCATGTTTTCCCAACCACACAACAATCCTAATTTCCATCTCTCTTCCCCTCCATCTTGCACAACCCAAAGAAACGAACATGTTTCTCTGCCATGCAGTCCCTCAGGTTGTTCCATTTCTATCCAAGGATCCAGTGCTATTGGTCAAGAAATATCCATGCTAAAGAGTGTAAGAGTGAATGGATAAGAACCCCCAAACGGCCCACAAGAGGTGTTTATATATTACATGAAATCAAAAACCACATGGCCTTCCCCCCAAGAAGCTCATGTAACCACTTTTCTCAATTAAAACCAAGATGGATAAATATAATATAATAAAAATATGTAGTCCCTTTAGCCCCCTCTCTCATGGAATCATAGCCCCATATCTTTGATGTCCTTGTTAGTCCTACAATCAGTGATGTATTTTATTAATATATATGAAGTATTACATTTCCTAGACACTTTGGCCCTGTAATACCCCAGTTTTGAGTCCCCATATTAAATAATGTATTTTGTTTATTTGATGAAAGGCCAGAGTGCCTAAACAATTAAAAGAGGTTAGAGTGCCTAGGAAATGTAATGCTTTGATTATTGTCAATAATAAAATACATCGATGGCTACTAGACAAGCAAGGACAAGAGTTATAGGGGGGATATGATTCCACGACATTGGGGGCTTAAGGGGATAAGTGTTTTTATTATATTTTCCTTACCCATAATTGATTTAATTAAGAGAATCAATTACATGAGAATCTTTGGGAAGCCCATGTGGTTCTTGAATTGCAAGTAAATATAAAAACACCTCTTGTGGGTTGTTTTGGTTCTTCATCATCTCCATTTTTCTTCTTCGTTGTTCTTCTCTATTCACTCTTCATTCATTGTTTCCCTTCGTTCTTATTCTTGGGTGGGACTTGGGGGTGAATTGTTGAGGAAGAATTCATTGTTTATTGGTTGTAGTAATGACTGGTGTATTCCAACCATAAAATTTATGCATGCGTGTCAGAGGTGCATTGGTATGTGTTAAGTTTTGTTCACAACTGGGAGTTCTGAGAGTTCCTAGCATGGATATTCTTGACCAGATGTATTGGAGACCTAGAAGGAGGTGGATAGAATGAGGGACTACGTGGCAGAGAAGGGGGTCCATTCTCTTGGGTTGTGCGGGCTAGAGAGAAGAGAGTTGGTGTACTTTGGATTGTTATGTGTTGAGAAACCTATGATAGTTTGAGTGCTAACTAGTTTGGGAAGATGAGTGACACCCTGGAACCTTCCTTGCGGATTCATAGCCCCAGCTCGGGGGTGACATTGCTCTTGAGATTTGGAATAACAATGTCTACGGTTGGGTGGAACATCCTTGTTCTGTAGCCAATTGGTGATTCATTTTATTAAAGATAAGTGCTCTCTGTCATGGTTTCCATTACTTGTATATTTATTTTCATTGTGTATTACTTATTTTATTTGAGATTCATGTTTATGCTATACATGCTTGTTAGATATGGTTGTGCATGGCACGAAAAATCTTCTTTAAGAAATGAGATTGATTCTTATTAAATGCATGTTATGATATCTTATCTTTTGTATGTGTTCTTGAATTAATTTTGTTATCAAAGATCGATCTTAAGACTTGAGATGAGTCTTGTTATTTTCAGGATCCGGCCTGTGGGTGGTTGGGTACATTACAGTGTGGTTTCATATGTTTCTTGGAGAGCGTCCTTGGAGTAGCATGGCCTAGTTTGGTGGTTGGGTATGTTACAGAGTGGTATCAGAGCCTTGGTTTCAACACTGGACCTATATGAACCAGAGACGGTGTTGTAGGATACAACGTCAGGTCATGAAGACCTGCTACAAAATAAATAATACATCGACCAACGTAAATTGTGAATGTTGATGTATATGTGTATATCCCACACTCGTAAGGGAAAATGAATAGCAAGAGTTTATAAATAAAATGTGAAGACATATGGATTAAAATCAAATGGGAGAGTATGAAACCCCATGTAAGGAAATGAACTTTTGTGAGAAAGAAAGATGAATCCAGAGGCAATTAACTCTTAGTCGTTGATCTCTAGAGATCAACAGTTGGGATCAAAGACTTGGAGAGGGTCTAATGCTAGTGGGCCATCTCAGGCATGTCAACACCATGATAGAAACCTCATAGACATTCATATTAGTGCCACATCAGTGGTATCCCACATGGAGGACACATCATCTGCAACGTTTGCACCAAAGGAGTTGGAAAATTGGTTATGCCCCAAGATGTCGTGGAGGTGGAGAACATGGTGGAGAACCAAGCATATGGAAATAATTGTGGTATCCCTGCGGACCCACGAACCTATGGTAAGAAGTGGAAAATTGGTGAAGTCCCAAGATGTCGTGGAGGTGGTGAACTCAATGGAGGATCGAGGGTATGGAAAGAAGTGTGGTGTCCCCGCAAACTCATGGTAAGAAGTGGAAAATCGACTAAGTATCAAGAATCGATCATATGGATGGTATCACATATATAAGAGCTGGGAAAGTGTTGTAGACCCACTTCCATTGGTGAGATCTGATAAAATGAATAAGTATGGAGAATCTATCGGGTGACCAGGAGGTCACCATATGTCATAGATCCAATGACCAGGATGTCACCATGTGTCATAGATCGGATGGCCAAAGAGTGAGGGATCCAACAACTCATTATGTATCATAGACATATGGAAAAAATAATGGAAATGAATCTAAGTATATGTCCAAAGTGAGTGCGACATAACTAGAGGGCACAACTTCGAGATCGCGGAAGCCCGAAATGAAGAAGAGATATGACTTAGATCCGCGATCAATCCATTAAGGTAGATCAACAACTGAGATCTAATCAAGAAATGGTTGGAAAACTGGTGTGCTTTGTGGTTGCATGGCATTCCAGTGAGTAGATCAACAGTCAAGTTTAAATATGAAGGAATGATCGGACAGTTGTTGAGCATTGCTAATATGTTGCATGTGCTAATGAATATTCCTTCACTATTTTTCCACCAATAAATTTCTGCTTAAGACTCACAATTGGACAAGAGAATAATCATTGGAAAGCTAATTCAAAGCAGAATAACCTGAAATTAATAGAATTGGGATAAGTGTGATATAAATCTTCATAAATTGAACATAAAAAGGACATGTAGCATTAATTGACAAATATTAATGATATTCATATTTCTAACAAAAATAGTTGCTTACACATTTTGTAGAATTAAGGGGTATAAACATATCGGTTCAGGATAAGAATACATATTCAATAAATGGAGGAAGGAGAGGGATCCTTCAGTCATGATAGAGAATCCAAAGGATAAAATATCAGTGTTGGTAATGCAGAGAGAGAATCAAATGGACACAAGTGTAGAGGGTAGTGAGAAACATTAATAGAGATTGTGAGAAGCCTAAGAATAGAAGTATAAAGCTACAAATAACATAATGGGAGGTTGATGAGAGAAAAAAATCAGATAAATGATCAAGTGATGCAAAGCTTAAATCATTTGTAGAGGCAAGCAAAGAATGGATCAAACTCAAGACATGAGGAAGAGGGAAGATATCAAGAAAGAAGAGATAACTACATAAGAGTTGGTTATTCAAGAAGTGTTAGCGGAACTCATAGACATCACTCACCTCCTTACTCATCAAGAAAATGTTATGCATCTGAAGATTCCATAAGTAGTCCAAAGGTGTCTCATATTCAGTACCAAAGAATAAGACGTGAATTAGATAGTTTGCAAGGAGAGTTGAGGAGGCTTAAGACACCATCCTTTGATGGTGAAAGATAAAGGGAAGATGATGCTAAATCATGGTTTCTTGGACTCTGGAGGTAGTTTCAATTGCATAAATGCTCATCAAACCTGGAAGCTAGAATTTCCACCTACCATTTGCATGGGAAAGTTGTTGTGTGGTGGCATCAATTTAAGAAAGTTGAGCACCTAAATGAGAGAAGGATCACTTGGAAGCAGTTCAAGAGATATTTTCAGAAGGAATATCTTTCAAATCACTTCTATGATAAGAAAATGCAAGAGTTCTTTGAACTCGGGTTGGGAAGCATGACCATGGAAAAGTATGAAAATAAATTCTAGGGATTGTTGAAGTATGTGGGGTTTATCAAGGATGAGAAGGTAAAGAAACAGAGGTTTTTGAGTGGACTACCATATTTTTATAAATAAAATATTCAATATGACGAGCCTAGGACTTTGACAGAGACCATCAGGAAGGATAAGTACTTGTGTGATCAAGGCAAGGGCAGAGAATCCATGAAAAAGTATTGGAGGGATAAGAAGAAGGAGAAATATGATCAAAGAAGGAAAGGATTCAAACCTCCTTTCAACAGAAATAGCCCAAATAAAAATCAGTAAGATCAACCTGGTAAGGATGAAACCAAGAAAGAAGATTCCTTGGGAAAAAGAGGAAGACCACCAATCCAGTGTTGGGGGCAAAAGAAAAAACACATATACAAGGATTTCCCTCACAGAGGAGATAAAGAAAAGAATATGCACAACATCCAAGAGGTTGCAACAATAGAATACATGGGTAGAATATATGCATCCTTAGAAGATCGAAAAGTTGAGTACCAATACAATACGATCAAGGTGGAAGGTAAGATCATTAATCCTCGTGTTGCTAGTTTAATTGATTCAATAGAAATCCATTTCTACATTGATCCCAAAATAGCGGATAGAATACATTTGGAGAAAAGTAAGCTTGAAAAATCCAGTTTGGTTCAACTAGCCACTGGAACCAAAAGAAGGATCAACGAGGTGGTTAGAGTTTGTCCCATAAGTCTTAACGAAGTGAATACTAATGTTGATATAAATATTATACCATTGGGATATTATGATATTCTAATTGGAATGGATTGGATGGACAAGAATCATGTTGTCCTATATTGTCATAACAAGACATTTACATTTCTTGATGAAGAAGGAAAACATAGCACCGTGAAAGGAATTCCAAGACCCATTTCTATAAAGGAGATTTCAGCCTCACAACTGAAGAGATGTTTTAGGAAAGGATGTCAATTGTATGCAACCCATGTGGAGGATCCAGAAAATACAAATGGACCAAGCCTTGTAGATTTTTCGGTATTGCAAGAGTTTGAATATGTATTCTAAGAAATACCAGGATTGCCAACAAAGAGGGAGATATATTTCTCGATTGATTTAGTACCAGGAGTTTCCCCAGTATCAAAAACACCTTACAAAATGAGTACACTAGAATTAAAAGAATTATAAATGCAGCTGGAAGAATTGTTGAAGAAAGGGTACATACGCCCAAGTGTTTCACCTTGGGGAGCACCAATACTCTTTTCCAAAAAGAAGGATGGAACAATGAGGTTATGTATTGACTTTATACATTTGAATAAATCCACTGTGAAGAAAAAAATAGCCTCTACCAAGAATTTATAACCTCTTTGATCAATTAAGAGGGGAAAAGATATTTTCAAAAATAGACTTGAGATCAGGATACCACTAGGTAAGAGTCAAGGAAGAAAACATCAATAAGATAACCTTTAGAACCAGGTATGCACATCATGAATTTGTAGTGGTGCCATTTGGATTGACCAATGCACTAGTTGTCTTTATGTGCTTAATGAATGGCATATTCAGAAATTACCTAGATAAGTTTGTCATTGTATTCTTGAATGACATATTTATCTATCCTAAGTCAAAAGAAGAGCATGAGAATAACTTGAGGTTGGTGTTGCAAGTTTTGAGGGAACATCAGTTGTATTCCAAGCTTAGTAAGTGTTCTTTTAACCAAGAATAGATCCATTTTTGGGGGGCACATTATTTCAGAAAAAGGTATAGCAGTAGATCCAGAGAAGATTGAATCCATTAGAGGATGGCTAGTACCCAGGAATGTTTCAAAAGTTATATATTTTATGGGATTAGTTGGTTACTACAGAATATTTATAACAAGGTTCTCTAAGATTACTCATCTTGTCACTTTTTTGCAAAATAAGGGAATTAAGTTTGTATGGACATCAAAGTGTTAAGAGAATTTTAATTTGTTAAAATAATTAGTTACTAGTGCACCTATTTTAAAGATTCTTGATCCAAATGAGAATTTTGTGGTATGTACATATGAATGCAAGGAAGGAATTGGTAGAGTCCTCACTCAAAATGGACATGTCATTTGTTATGAGTCCATAAATCTTAAAGAAGATGACATGAATTATTCCACACATGATTTGGAACTTGGTGTCATTGTTCATGCATTGAATATGTGGAGGCATTATCTCATGGGAAAGAGATTTGAATTAAGAACAGGCCATAGTGGTCTAAAATATATTTTTGAACAACCAACTTTGAATGTCAGGTAAACAATATGGTTGGAATTTTTACGTGAATACGATTTTAACATCAAGCATATCAAAGGAAAAGAAAATAAAGTTGATGATGCACTCAGTCAAATTTAAAGAGTAGGATTTTAGATGATGGTGTTACACATCAACATTACCTGTAGGTGAAAGAAATCTTACAACAGGATAATATACAAAAGAAAATTAAAGAGTATGAGATTAAGGAAGATGAATTACTTATGCATAAAAATAGAATTTATGTTCCTAGTTCAAAAGACCTTAGAAATTTGGTATTGAAAGAAATGCATAATGTTCCACATGTTGAACATCTCGGTTACCAGAAAACAATTGCAACAGTAGGGAACCAATTATTTTTTCCTGGGATGAAGAAGGATGTTGTTGACTACATTGTCAGATGCATGGAATGTCAAAGAGATAAAGTTTAGCATAGCCACCCAACGGGTTTTCTCAACCATTACCAATTCCATAGAAGAAATGGGAAGTGGTAATTATTGATTTTATAACTAAATTTCCCAGGACGACAAGACAACATGATTCAATCATGGAAGTGGTTGATAAATTGACAAAGGCTACTCATTTTGTTCCTGTAAAAATGACTCATACAACAACTAATATTGCATAAATTTACATGAGGGAGATCGCTCGGTTGCATGGGATACCTAAGGCAATTGTTTTAGACAGAGATACAAAGTTTACTTCAAATTTATGGAGGGGATTGTTTAAAGGATTTGGTACAAATATGAAATTTAGCATAGCATACCATCCACATTCAAATGGGCAGACAGAGAGAGTCAACCAACTAATTTAAGACATGTTGAGAATGTATGTGATGGATAATCCATCTAAGTGGGAAGAGTATTTGTACTTGGTTGAGTTTGCCTATAATAATGGGTATCAAGCTTCATTGAAAATGAGCCCACTGGAAGCTTTGTATAGTAGGAAATTCAATACTCCAGTGAGTTGGGATAACCCAGTTGATAGAGTGGTACTTGGGCCAGAATTGCTCAAGAATATGGAAGACCGAATGGTTAGAATTATGCAGAATTTGAAGGTAGCACAAGATAGACAGAAGAGTTATGCAGATAAAAATCGGATAGCTAGAGAATTTAAAGTGGGGGAGCATGTGCTTTTGAAAGTGAATCCCAAGAAGAGCTCATTGAAGCTGGGTAGTTGTACAAAGCTAGCAACCAGATTATGTGGTCCATTTGAGATATTGGACAAAATAGGGTCAGTTGCATACATGATTGCATTTTCTGCCTCCATGAATGTGCATAATGTATTTCATGTATCTTTGATGAAAAAGTATGTACATGATCCTAACCATTTTTATTGATTGGAATTTGATTCAGGTGGAGCCATAGGGAGACTTTCATCTCTAGCCAATGTGCATATTGGACTGAAAAGTCAAAACGCTCTGGGATTGAGTTATAGATTTGGTAAAATTTCAGTGGACCTACTACGGTCCTAAAGATGCTACTTGTGACCATGAATATTTCATGCAGGTAGAATGTCCACGGCTTTTTGAATAATTTTGAAATTTTGATTTTCAATTATGTATATGCATTGAGAATAGTGCCAAAATAAAGGGGAGGGGAATGTAGTACCCCAGTTTTGAGTCCCCATATTAAATATTGTATTTTTTTCTTTGATGAAAGGTCAGAGTGTATAAACAATTAAAAGAGGTTGGAGTACCTAGGAAATGTAATGCTTTGATTATTGTTAATAATAAAATACATCGTTGGTTGTTAGATGGACAAGGACAAGATTTATATGGGTGTTTTGATTCCACGACAAGGGCGACTTAAGGTGATAATCCTTTTTATTATATTTTATTTACCCATAATTGTTTTAATTGAGAGAATCAACTACACGAGATTCTTTGGGAAGGACATGTGGTTTGAATTCAAGTAAATATAAAAACATCTCTTGTGGGTTGTTTGGACTCTTCATCATCTCCATTATTCTTCTTTGTTGTTCTTCTCTATTCACTCTTCATTCATTGTTTCCCTTCATTCTTGTTCTTGGTTGGGACTTGGGGGGGAATTGTTGAGAAAGAAGCCATTGGTTTTTGTTTGTAGTAATAATTGGTGTATTCCAACCATGAAATTCATACTTGCATGTCTGAGTTGCATTGGCATGTGTTAAGTTTTGTCCACATCTACGAGTCCCGAGAGTTCCTAGCATGGAGATTCTTGACCAAATGCATTGGAGTCCTGGAAGGAGGTGGATAGCTTGAGGGACTGTGTGGCAGAGAAAGGGGGTCCATTCTCTTGGTTTGTGTAGGTCGGAGAGAAGAGAGCTGGTGTACTTTGTATTGGTGTGCGATGAGAAACTTGTAAAAGCTTGAGTGTTGATTGGTTTGGGAAGCTGAGTGACACCCTGGAACCATCCTTGTGGATTCATAGTGTTGGCTCGGGTGTGACATTGTTGTTGAGATTTGGAACAATAATGTCTACGGTTGGGTGGAACGTCCTTGGTCTACAGCCAATTGGTGATTCATTTTATTAAAGATAAGTTCTCTATATCATGGTTTCCATTACATGTATATTTATTTTCGTTGTGTATTAATTATTATCTCTGAGATTCATGTTTATAGTATGCATGCTTGTTAGATATGGTTGTGCATGGCACGATAAATATTCTTTAATAATTCATATTTATTCTTATTAAATGCATGTTCTGCTATCTTATCTCCTGCATGCATTATTGAATTAATTTTATTATCATATATCGATCTTAATACTTTAGATGACTCTTGTTATTTTCATGATACGACGTGTGGGTGGTTGGGTATGTTACAATGTGGTTTCAAATGTTTCTTGGAGACTACCCTTGGAGTAGAATGGCCCATACCAGTGGTTGGGTATGTTACAGGCCCCTTTTTAATTTTACCGTCTCACCAGCCTAATTCATAATTATGTAATACATTCTAGTCATGGGGATCAAAAATGGGGTGTTACATCTCCCTCCCCTAATTTTCAGCACTGTCCTCAGTGCACAACATCATACCAATGTTATTTATATTAAAACACTAGGATCACCAACCTTTAATAAACACAATCAATCCATTCAATGTTCATATACACAGGAACTTTGACCTAAAAACATACATACATATGCACTCCAACCCAAAACAGGCATAATGTCCTCACAATTTATAATCATTTGGAAACAGTTACAACCAACAAGATCTCATCCATAATCTTGCAAAACCCAAGGAGTGTACCCCCTTCTCTACTATATAGTCCTTTATCTTGTACCACCTCTCTTTAGGCTTCCAGTGCACTCAACCAGGAATTCTTAGAGTTGCAGCTCTAGGAACTTCAGTTGCAACAAGTTCACTAGACTTTCTTCATTCCATCCTTTATCCTTGAGATCAATTTCCTTCTCGTGCTCTTATTCCAAGATTCCATATTTAATAGCCAACATCTCATCTGTAATAGATACATGCATTCATCATGAGATATCATCATAACAATTTCACTCGTTAAATGTCAAATCTGGTTTATACAGGAAAATGAATTTCCTAAGCATGAGTTTCCTGCTCATAATTTGTTTGGTTCTTGTAGTAACATACATCGGTCTTTATTATGGATTAAAATAGTGCAATACTTGAGACCATTCTTCATGAAATTTCCTCAACCTTCACTCAGCCAAACCAATTATTAGCATATCTTATCAAATTTGTTTTTTTAATTTCTCAAAGTTGTTTTATACAAGAAAAATGAATTTCTACGCATGATGTTTCTGCTCATAATGTTTGGCTCTTGTAGTAGCATGAATTGGTGTTCTTTATGGTCTTACATCCCTACCATATCCAAGACCATTCTTGTTGCAATTTCCTCAATTTACACGCAGCCAAACAGATTATCAATAATTTTTAAATTATAATTCTCAAAACTATTTTATAGAGGAAAAATAAAGTTTCCAAGCATGAGCTTATGTTCCTAATGCTTGGCTCTTGTAGAAGTAGAGACCAGTCTTCCTTATGTGATTACATTATTTCATATTCAAGACCATTCCACCTACAATTTTCTCAATTTATACTCATCCAAACAAATTGTCAATATTTCATGTAAAATATATACTTTCGTGGTAACAATTACAAAAGTTCACAAAGTGATCTCATAATTGTTTACAACTATAATTCACCATTAATCCGACTACTAACTGGAAAGAACCCATCATTCTCTACACATGTATTATCAACCAATCTTTTCTTTCTAGTAACATTTTCAGCAGCTCAGAAAGTGATTTCGAAATTATAACAACTAACAATTCAATCACCTCCATCTAGTATTCATATTAAATATAATGTTATTATAATTCATTATGAATTTTCAATACCACGGGCTTTTCATAATGCAAAAAATAATTATTAATAAAACAACAATCGATTTTCCAATACTCATGGTCACATCTACACAATGCATCCCTGCATTGACTCCAAAGCACCACATATATATGTCATGCACTCCACCATGATAAGTTGGAAAGTATGGCCAACTCCTCAACACATCATCCAAACTCTTCCCAATACTTCCCAACTATTTAGATACCCTCCTCTTCAACCCATACACAACACGAGGAAACATAATTTCTAAGTGCTCTTCAATTTCAAAAAATAGGTTGCAGTCCAAACATCACTTATAGAGGGAAACCATTGAGCACTCACATAGAGCTATAGCCTTTCCATATCCAACCATCTCATGGTCTCACACACTACTACATATGGGAAGATTATTCCACGAAAATTTTCCACGCTTCCACTAGTTTCATCATTTTTTTAAACAGGGCGGGATTTTCATGGATATTGCCACGAAAGTTCGTCGCAATATCGACGAAAAACTTAATTTAACCTAGTCGAGATTTTCGTCGCTATAGCGACAAACTTTCGTGGAAATAGCGACGAACTTTTTTCCTATCTCATTGGTCGGTGTTAATGGGTAGTTGACTATTTTATCTATATATACGTGACTTTAAGAGACTTTGCGACACAATTGCTATAGTTGTGACACTATTCTTGGCTTTTGTTTGAGTTGTTTATTTTTTCCGTCACCCATCGGTTGAAAAAATCCAATTCTCGATCTACATAGCTTAGATTTTGAACTTGCAAAGTTAGTATGTTATTTTTTATTGATGTACTCATTTAACTTGTAATTATTTTTTCAAATGTCCAAATTGCATTTAGCTTGTTTTTTCCTTGATAATATATTATAATATGTGTAGTACCATATTTCATGTCTTTGGTTTTTGGATCTAGTTAGTATATTCTATGGAAAAGGGTATGTGGATTCCATAATA
>ML784541.1:210794-221115 GCA_009831015.1 Picea engelmannii | reverse complement strand
CCACCCCCAAGCCAATGGACAGGTGGAAAGCACAAACAAAGTAATAGAATCCATTCTCACAAAAACAGTGAAGGAAAATAGAAAGGATTGGTCCTACAGGCTCCCCGAAGCATTATGGGCCTACAGAACTACCTAGAGAAATAGTACATGATTCTCTCCCTATGAATTAGTCTATGGAAAGAGTGTTGTCTTTCCTGTAGAATTTCAAATAAAAACCTTAAGGACTGCTTTAGTTGTCAACCTTGATTTGACTGATGCACAGATAGCTAGGTTGCAGCAACTTAATGAATTGGAGGAGAAAAGACTAGATGCCATTCAGCAGACAACCATAATTCAACAACAAAGATCAAAATGGCATGACAAAACTATCAAAAACAAGCAGTTCCAAAAAGGTAATTGGGCCCTACTGTATGACTCTCGGTTCAAAGAATTTCAAGGGAAACTGCGTACAAGATGGCTTGGACCTTACGAAGTAGACATTTTTTTCCCCAATGGAACAGTAAGGATCCTCACAATCGATGACTCCAAAACACCATTACTTGTAAATGGTCATCGGCTCCGTCTATACCAGCGCCCTATTTCCAAAGAAGATTTTAAGGCCACGTGCATGGCAGACTCCCATTACCTCTTCTTAGAGGGGGCTTCTACCCCTCATTGCAATTAATTCTTTTAAGTTAATTTCTTTAGTATTAGATTAGATTTTATTTACTAATAATCCCTGTCAAGAAATACCATGTTACAATCGATTTTTGCAGATTCTCGATCGAAGCACAGGCCACTAGGAAAGGAAGATCCTACTTCACAAAGAGATAAGCTTTCCCGATGTTGAAACACCACTGTTCAGCACTTTTGACTTTCCTCCGATGCTGAAACACCACTGTTCAGCACTTTTGACTTTCCTCTGTTGCTGAAACACCACTATTTAGCAATTTTGACTTTCCTCCGATGTTGAAACACCACTGCTCAGCACTTTTGACTTTCCTCCGATGTTGAAACACCACTGTTCAACACTTTTGACTTTCCTCTGTTGCTGAAACACCACTGTCAGCAATTTGTTCCCTTTTCTTCATTACTGAAACACCACTATCAACAACCCCACACCTTTTTTCCCCATCACTGTTCAGCAACCTTTTACCACTTTCCCCCATTTCCTCATAGACGAAACAACATCGTCCAGCAATTGTTTCGCCTTTTCTTTTTTGTTGCTGAAACACCATTGTTAGCAACTTTTCATCATTTCTGCCGTTACTGAAACACCATTCACAGCAACTTTTCGCCTTCTCCCTATTGCCAAAACACTACAGTCTGGAAATTCCTCACTCTCTTCATCGACGAAACAACACCGTCCAGCAATTGTTTTGGCCCGTTCTTTTCTGTTGCTGAAACACCATTGTCAGCAACTTTTCATCATTTTTCCCATTACTGAAACACCATTCACAACAACTTTTTGCCTTCTCCCTATTACCAAAACACTACGATCCAGCAATTCCTCACTTTCTTCATCGACGAAACAACACCGTCCAGCAATTGTTTCGCCCCATTCTTTTATGTTGCTGAAACACCAACTTTTCAACATTATCTGTCAGCAAGATTTTATGTTCCCATACTATAGTTCGTCCTTCCAGTCAGCAAATCCTTGATACAATCAAAAGTATCCACCACGACTACTGCAGAACTACCATGGACAGGCATGATATTTTGTTTGCAGAACGAATCACAAGGTAAGGTGAGGTATATAAATTTTATGTAATACAGTTAAGCTATAGTTAATGAGAAGATTCCAAATCATTATGACCACTCGAGTGCAATCATTATTAGCCGCACTTGATGGGAGGGGAGGACATATCAAACCTTTTATACCATCATTTCACACGAATTCACCACCGCCATTCCTATTTCACCACCTTTTCACGTATTTTACCACCATTTGCATACCTTCACTCGGAAAACTCACTCTGCGCAGAAGTTGTTACTCAAACTCTTTGACGGTGTATTTTACCGAGCAGATAGTTATGGGAGGCTCTGTTATACGGAACGAACCCGCCATGACAACCCTGTTAGAACATTACCCAGTAGCTTATCAAATTTTTCAGCAGGCAGGATGGCTCAGTTACTTTCAGAGACTCCAGGGGTATGATGAACAACATGCTCTGCAATTCACTCAAAACCTTCAGGAAGACCATTCTATTGTTCAAGGGGTCCGAATTTCAGTAACAGAAGAGGATATAGCACAGGTTTTGGGTCTCCCCACCAATGAAATTCGCATGTTCAGCTGTAAACATATCATTCGAAATGCCCAGCAGAACTTCTTCCTACCAGAAGAATAAATTGAACCCAAAGGCCGGGGTATCCGACTCAGTTCCTTGCCGCCTCCATGGCCGGAAGTTGCAAAATTCATCAAACACTACCTCACCTGCGAAGGCCGATACCAGGTAGTCTACTAGCATGATTTTGTCCTGTTGTCTCATTTACGGCATAATAGATGGGTGAATATTCCTTATTATTTGCTTGGTTGTCTTAAAAATATGGCGCACAATTGCAGAAAGGCTAAATATACCACCCTTTCACTCACCCATCACCGTCTCGTCCAACTACTCATCCAAAGGGGGTTTTCCCAACAAAACCCTCCACTAAACAACCCACCCATAAACCCCTAAGAAGCTGCTGAAATTCCTGAAAATCTTCAGGGACAGCAACCACAAAACCCTCCAGACTCTCCAGAAAAATATAACATTCCACCTACATAACCAATCAGTCCAGTCAACCCCCCTACCATACCAAGCCCGCCCCATACTGTACCAGAATCATCCACCCCCACCCTTCATATTCTCAATGATGATTCTGAGCCAGACAATTCCCCCTGCCCCATCATTGAGGAAAGACCTCCACGAAAACGAAAGCAAATTCCTTTCTTTCCGCCCTTTTTTCAAAGGAAATGAAAAAGGCCCTCAACAAGGCCAGTTATTATTTCCACTACCCTAGACCCCCAACCCATCCGACTAATACCCCGTACACCTCCAACCTCCCAAATCCTGAAATCTTTGCCTATTCCACCTACGGGCACTGAAACACAAGAACCAGATGCCCAGGATGTTGCGATATCATCTGTCTCAAATAAAGTAGCCGAAACACAAGAACCAGCTACCCATTCCGTAGCTGAAACACAAAGACCAGCTACTCATTCAGTGGATGAAACACAAGAACCAGTCATAGCTGCCACACAGGAACCAGCTACAACTGAAACACAAGAACCAGCTGCTGATAATGATACTGAGATACAGGAATCTGAGGTCCAGGGTGTTGCAACATTACTTTCCTTACATCAAGAAACTAAAACACAAGAATCAGCTGCCATTCATGTAGATGCTCCACAAGAACTATCTAGTGAGGTCGTGACCGCCACACAAGAACCAGTCATTCCTCAACCAGAACCAACAATGGCCTCTGTCTTGCAAGAAAATGAGTTTCTAAAGTCCAAACTGGAAGCATATCAGCAAGAACTAGCCAGGGCAAAGGAAGCATATGAGAAGGAACTTAATTTGCACACCCTAGCCCGCATAGCAACCCTGTCAGAGGGGACTACAACAAAGAGCCCGTGTAAAGAATATATTTGTTGTCAATGTGGGGATATTTACAATCAAGCAGGCTACAAGGTAATTCAAGTCCCAATGCCAGGAGCTTCCCCTACTCCTTCAACTTTTGTAGTCAAAGAAGAAGAACCTGTTGTTACACAAGAACCAGCCATAGCTGTCACACAAGAACCAACTACAGCTGAAACACAAGAACCAGCAGGACCTCCCAAGATTAAGACTGAGCCCTGCATTACAAAAAATGAAACCCCTGCTTTTGTTAACAAAGCTATACAGACAATGCCTATTGAGGAATTTACACCTCCCAGCCAGATCAATCTCCACACTTTTGTGGAACAATCTACTTAGACCTTACCTCACCCCACTACTTGCAACGCTGAAACACAAACTCAACCATGGGATGAGCAGGCAGTAATACAGAAATGGAAGAAAGAGTATGCTGCTACACAGGCTAAAAGCCTGCAAGAGCACAAACAAATCTGGATAAATCATACCTACTCAAATTGGGAAGCTTTAGAGCAGACACGCCAGGAAGCTCGTGCCCTTAAGAAATAGAACAAAGAGTTGAAAGGTAGATTGGCCCTGGTATTTGACTTGGCACAAAAGCTATTGGCCACAAGAAAACCATCCTGCAATTACTCCTTGTTCCTTATGGAACGGCTTACATGGTTTCAGATCAAATCAATCACAGAAGGCAGACCCCATGCAGTACTACACCCAGCAGATTTTGTCAAAACCTTTACAGAAGCATCTGCTAGGGATCAACACCTCCTCTGTGAGTTGTATTTTCATAACGAGGCCATTCCCGAGAATAGGCAGTTGAACCTTAATCCTCTTGTCGGGGACATCCAGATTCGGGCATTCACCTCCTTTCTCCACAATCAGATTTTGTGGCAGGATGAATTCTTGGATACCAAGCATAATGAAGATAACCGCCTTCTCTGGATAAGACCAGAACCACAAAATGCAGCCACCTTTGTCACAGAATATTATCAGTTCTTAAAGAAACCAGGGATGACTGAACATGTTCAGCAGCTACAATCAACAGTGCTTCAGGATTGTCAGCACTTCATCAGATCCATAGAGATTGTTTCCCTCCAGGCAAATAACCTATTTTGGCAGCAATCCATGGAGAAAAGACAGGAACACAATCCTTTTAACCCTACTAATCTCGAGGTAGCAATCTCCAAGGTACCTAACTACATCCAGTATGTTCAGCAATGTGCTGAAAGCTGGATAGGGTACCGGTTTTATTTTCCTATCCTCTGGTTGCCAATAGAAAGATATCAAATCCATTATAAGTTGCATAAGAAGATAGAAACAGCAGCTTGTCAAAGGATACAATGGGTCCAAGGGTTCAGAGCGCCAACGGATAGTACCTCCCACAGCTACTACTTGAGTAACTTACACGCTCAAAGTTGGTATTCATACTCCGATTCAGAGTGAAGTTGCCTGAGGACATGCAACACCTTGAGTTGGGGGGGATGTTAGGACCACACAATGTAACTTTTTGCCCATACTTTTTGCCACTATTACACTCTTGATCACTCGCATTTAAACTCATATTATCACTTATCTTATCTTTCCAAAGGTATATAACGTCTCTTCTCTTTACTATACGTTTAATCTATTTTGCATATAATTTCACATTACTCTCGTACTTAACCATTGATTAGAAATGTATAAGTGTTGAAACAGTTCAAACTGCAGATTAGCATTTGAGGCCTGTTGCTGAAACAGCAATTCACAGAAGTTGTTACACAGTCCATGGTCGACGATGCTGAAACACAGAAGTTGTTACACAGTCCATGGTCGATGATGCTGAAACACAGAAGTTGTTACACAGTCCATGATCGACGATGCTGAAACACAAAGGAAGTCATTACACAGTCCGTGGTCAATAGCAACTCACACAAATTGACTACAACAGTCACACCGTAAGCCAATCATCAACCATCGCTTCTACCTGAGAAGTGTTGAAACAGTCAGAGCGCAAATCTCATGGCTGAAACAGCCCACGATTTGCGATGCCGAAACAGCATGCAACAACAGCAACAAGAAAGAACTGTTACTCTAGTTGTAACAGCAACACCTCATTCAACACATGTAATAGCATTATGTTGCGGGAGACTAGGACATCCTATTCCAGTTTAGAAAGTCGATCTGACTAAGAATAGGACTCAGATATACATCTGTAATTTTGATCAATTGTATCGAAGGGATTCCCTCTTTAAATAAGAGGAAATCATCATTCGAAAGGATCTCCAGTTTTTGGGTACTAAGAAAGTTTCACAGAGAATGACGCACTTCATTTTCAGATTGTAATATGATACATTGATCAATGAATAAAAGACCGTTTTGAGCATCCTTCTCTAGCATTTTCGTCTCAAGGGAATCTTGTGAGAAGGGAGGGCCCACCTTCTTCACAAGATTCACCCGTTAGTTTCATAGCGTGTTAGTGTGATTTATGTTTATGCCTTGATTAGTTTTTGTTTTTCTGAAACACTACTTTAATGAATTATGCTTTGCTGAAACACTACTGAACTCTGTCTTACCGAACGTTACATTGTTTTCATGTGGTTCATGCTTGGATAATTGATAATCATTTTAGTTGGCACTCCTGTGTGATGAATTTAAGGAAGTGTGCTAATCAGAGATGGGTTCTAAAGGTTCCTACTTAAAGGAAGGAATTAAGGGTCATGTTCTCTGTTAGAAGTAGTCAGCTTTCAATTATTTCCATGAGTGTGCTAATCAGAGACTGGTGCTAAAGGTTCCTTCTTAAAGGAAGGGATTAAGGGTTATGTTCTCTGATTAGATATAGTTAGACTTCAATGCATTAATGTTTTCATGAAGTGTGTTAATCAGAAACAAGGTACTGGAGTTCCTGCTTGGGAATAGGGTCGTATTCTCTGGTTACAGAATAGTTGTTCTTTCCTGTTGCAGTTGTTATTTTAATGTAATCCAGGATTCTTTAGATTGATCATCTCTTTAAGATCTGTAATAGGTAGGTTGCTTTCCTGTAATTCAAATCAGAACTTCAGTTTATTCAAGGCAAGTGTGATTAATATAGTTTCCTTTACTACAACTCTAGGTTGCTTTTGGAATTGAGCATATATAGTGCGTGGTTATCTTTGAAATAAACAGACTTCCCTGGGTTGACAATTTATGTAGCACTTGATTGTTTAAATTAATTAAGCAATTATAGTGACCAACAAGGTACTATGGCCATTTGGAGGATATAATTGAGTGTGATTTTAATTCCTTTAAAATTGTTGTGTTTGAGGTTAAATGGTATAGGCTACATATGCATAAACGTGATCCTGAAAAAACTGTTATTGAGCATGATAATGGATTTACCATGGTTAATACAAGGGCATTTGAACTAGGTACAAAGCCTTATGTTCTTCCAAGTCAATGTGAGCAAGTATTTTACTCAGAGGTACCTGGTAAAGTAGGTTGGTCATACATTGTTAGATATGATCCAAGAGGAAGAACAGTAAAGTACAATCATGTAGCCGAGGATGAAGATAATAATGAGGAAGAAGATCATGATTATGCAGATCAGGAGAAGGTGGCTCATGTAGTCGATGTGTCAGACGAAGAAGTTGAAGAAGTTGATCATCCAAATGTATGAGACGACGATCTCATTGACGATATCGATAACTATAGTAGCAAAAATGACGTTGATGATGATGTTGATAGGAATGAGCCTTTCACCAATATCGATTATGAACCAGATCCTGATACAAATGTTGAGCTGGATGAAGAAGAAGATGATTGATATTTAATTTTTGAAAAGAAGAGGTATGTGTTTATATCTTTTATATGATCTTTATATGTTTTTAGTTTTTGGAGATGAACTTATCAATTTTTTCCTTGTTATGCTCGAGGACATGGTTCTAAGTGGAGGCCATTTATTGTTGTGAGCTACACATGCAACAACTTATGGATCCTAATGTTAACGTACCATTTTATTGGTAGACCCTCAAGAGCCTCTTGATTCTATCTCTATAAAGATCCTATAAGTGACCTTCAACAAAGGAAAATATTGAGTTCCTTTGTTTGACATGTTGACTACTCCATTGTCTTCCTTTCCCCCAAAAAAATTCTAATGATTAACTTTCCCATGCATCTTATGGTGATATATATGAGTTAAATTCCCATTTTGAAATAGGCCACTTACATCATAAAACATTGACCAGTCATGCCAAAGGCTCCAATCAATAGGTCATTTTTGTCATGCTTTCCCTAGGTACATGTAACATTGTTAAGGATATTTGATCACGATGAGACACATCAATTGCAATTACAAGGATGATTATAGGCCCAACTTCAAATATTGAGCATAACAAGAATGATCCTTGGGGCATAAGCCATGAATTGATGATGAAGATCTAAGGATTTATTCCCTAATACATGATTCATGGGCCCTAATTGTGTATCCATTATGATCACTGACACAATCTTAACAATTGAAATTGGAAAACTTATCTATCACAGCAATTCCTTGGGGATGTTGAATACATTAAATTATCAAGACATGTCAAGTACATTTTGAAACTTGGGAGTTATAATTAATTAAGGAAAAGTTTGGCTATGAATATTGTTAACACATTGTTAGAAGTTGATGTGAGCATATAGAAGGTCTAGAGTTGCAAGAACACATGTTAGTATATTCCACACATTGTCTATCCATTTTTTATATATACAACACTTTAGACATTGTCTAATATATACTCCCTTAATCTCATATACAGTCACACAAAACCTTTAACAATATCAACATAATAATGTCAATGAACACTAGGATCAATACTAATCCCATCATAAGCAAGCACATGACATTATAATGTGTCAATCATAGGATATATAAGCCAAATGGTCCAAAGCATATAGTTCCAAATCATGTATCTTGAATTCTAACACATACAAGACACCTTTCCATTCTAACACAATGTAGGGTCCATGAATGATGAATTTATTGATGATGATGACTATACTAACGATGATGATGACGTTGGAAATGATCATCATCATCATCATTCTAATAATTTTCATCTTCATTGTCATCATCATATAATCACATGATGATATCAACATCTTCCAGATATATCTAATTTGCACCTTATGATCATCTTTTCCAAAGGAATGCATTGTAATCCAATCACCTTTTTGCTGTATAGTACAATAATGAAAATCAATTCATTGTTCGTGCCATGAAATAAGCATTATTTTTTATGAAAATAATCTATACGATGCAAGCTTGTGATAAGAAAAATATTATAAAATTATAAAAAATCAATGAGATAAAGGTTTTAACAAAGTTAACATATAAATATTTTTTTCCAATCCTATTACATCCTTTAATTGACTCTACTTGGATTCTTGGTTTTGTTGTTATATTTAAACCTAGCTTCATCATGAGATATTTTATGACCCCTATTCACTTCTTTGCTAGTGTTTTTCTGCCTCTTTTTTCACAGTTGCACATTCTTGTCTTAGTTCTAGTTTTGATTTTCTCTGTAGAGTATTAGTTGTGATAAACTAGAGAATTATGGCCTTGATAGATCTAGGTTCTCTAAATGATCCTAGGATAGACACTTGGGGCACAACCCCAATTTGAGATCAATAGATTTGGTGGAACAATGTTAGAAAACTAAAGAAATGAGCAAAAAACGATGTTCGATTATATTACAATAACGATGATGGTGATTATGATGAGGTTGATGATGATGTTCGATTATACTACAATAACGATGATTATGATTATGATGGAAATGATTATGTGATTGTATGATGATGATGTGATTATATGATGTTGATGACTATGATGATAATGACAAAATGATTTGGTATTATTGAATGTACTCATAATGTGCGATGACGATGATGAGAAAGAGATGAAGGAGAAGAATGAGAGAAGAAGATCAGATACGATGATGATGATGATGATGGTGATATTAATTGTACTAATTATGATGATGATGATGATTTTACCAATGATAATGACAATGATGACAACAATGACCATGAAGATGATGATGATGATGATGACAAAAACAAATTCTCACTGATAATGATGATCGATGATGATTGTATTGATGACAATGAAGACCATGACAATAATGATCATCATTGTCGCCATCGTCATCATACCCATTCTCAAGGGTAAAATACCCATTTTCAAGGCCCATCCTTATGATTTCCACACATGATAGTTGACAAATCAACATCCTCAAGAATGTGAGGTCAATATTTTTCAATTAGAGTCTACTTCCTCATCAATGGAACTTGTTATATATGACACTTGGAACCATAAAAAAACCATTGGAGGTTAATCCTCTTCAACTCCACTTATAATAGTCGACAATTAATGACATGTCTTTTGCATCTCATGCCCAAGGGCACCCTCAAGTCCATTATGAATAATGTTTTGCATGGGAACTCTAATGTTGTTCATCCTGAATCAGTGTTGTATCTTTTGGATCTCATGTCTAAGGACATTCTCAAATCCACTTGTGATAATTGTGTGCATGTGAATTTTAGTACTAACCATTTTAACCCAACAACATATATTTTGAATCTCAAGCCTAAGGGCATCCTCAACTCCAGTTACAATAATTTAATGTCTGGTCTCTCTAATATTATATATGCTAATTGATTGTCCTTTACTGTGAATATAATGCATAGGGCCATCTAGAAAACACCAAGCCACACTCATGCTAGGAATC
>ML784541.1:110081-143326 GCA_009831015.1 Picea engelmannii | reverse complement strand
AGGGCTCTTTTTAAAACTTCCCTTTCACAAAACTCATGAGTTAGCAATCACCATTTACTCACTACTTATTGTTGTCATTTATAACCAGTTAAATGTGAACATACATCAGCAACATATACCAGCAACAAATATCATTAATAATTCATCACCACAAAGAACACAACATGTATGTACAATTTTATTTTTATTACGGACTACAATCCTTGGGTTATCAGCAACAACTGAATAGAGTTACAACTCCACAAGAGCACCAGCTCTACAATGCAAGACTCAGCTTACACAACTCAGCACCAACTGAGAAGAGGAATCAATCCTCAACATATACCAATCTGTCAATAGGTACGTGACATGTCAATATTGTAGCACGTGTATGTACGTGCCTTACCAATAGTACATCTCACGTATGTACGTGGCCAGTCTATACTACAGCCTGTGTATGCCTTCTGAGTAATTAGGGTTTTCTCTCTATGAAAAACTCATATCCTTTGCAGCCTTTAGTCACATCTACTTATGTCTTTCATTGTCCAATCTGAACCATGACCAATCACAACACATCTATGCTTTCCCACAACTTACTTATGCTCCTCAACCATACAATATGAATGTTACTTAATCATGTATAAGCAACCAATATACTATGGCAATCATATCAGTACTGAATCATAAGAGGGTTGCTCACTCTATCATTCAACCAACATAACCATATCACAACAGCCATACCAACAATGCCTTAAGCATTCACCATACAATAAGCAAGAATATCCATCAAGACAACTATGTAACTATACCAGAGTTTCTGTGGCGTATCTGAATCCATAAAATGCAGATCTAGAACTTGCTTCAGACTTTAAGAACCCGACATCGGCTCACACTCAAGTCTCCATGACTTCATCCAACTGTACGCGCTCTACCTTCCTTCAGCCCCTTGCTATGCTCTCCAGCTATGCTCAAGAGATGATTTTCACAAGAGACCTTTGCTTCTTATTTATACTCTCCTAGTAGCTTCCTTAGAAGCATCTTCTAGGCCACTTTGTCCACATAGTCACCTATATCCAACTTTGCCCAATTTGTCACTTGTCCATGTATCCAATAACCACTTGACCACTTAACCCATTTTCCTCATTTTAGGGTTAACCTTCTTATAACCACTTTCCATAATTAGAAAGTTATCCATTTACTTTATTATTTAAATAATACTCCTTGACTTTGTCACTTCACTCTATTATTTAAATAATCCTCTTTGATTTTGTCACTTCACTTTATTATTTAAATATAAAAAATTTACTTTGTCACTTCACTTTATTATTTAAATAATCATCCTTGACTTTGTCACTTCACTTTAAATAATCCTCTTTGACTTTGTCACTTCACTTTATTATTTAAATAATCCTCTTTGATTTTGTCACTTCACTTTATTATTTAAATAATCTTTTTTTACTTCGTCACTTCACTTTATTATTTAAATAATCCTCCTTCACTTTTTCACTTCACTTTATTATTTAAATAATCCTCTTTGATTTTGTCACTTCACTTTATTATTTAAATAATCCTCTTTCACTTTGTCACTTCACTTTATTATTTAAATAATCCTCTTTGATTTTGTCACTTCACTTTATTATTTAAATAATATTTTTTGACTTCATCACTTCACTTTATTATTTAAATAATCCTCCTTCACTTTTTCACTTCACTTTATTATTTAAATAATCCTCTTTGACTTTGTCACTTCACTTTATTATTTAAATAATCCTCTTTGATTTTGTCACTTCACTTTATTATTTAAATAATCTATTATTTTCAAGCACTTTGACTTCTTTGACCTTTTGGGGCTTCAAGCCAACATATGAGGGTCATCCAACTTCGTAAGGCCGTAACTGTCAAACCGTGAGGAGTTATGTGACGTTCCACATACCACCAGAAATGGCTTGACAAGCACTATCCATCTAGGATAGTTTCACTGATAAATTCATTGATATTCATCTCATTATTCCACAATTAAGCATGGGTTCTCTAACCATACTACTAAGATAACTCAGCCGCAAAGCATCTTCCCGTGAGGGCTTTCACCATTAGGGGACCACTTTGGAGTTCACCGCAAAGCATCTTCCCATGAGGGCTTTCACCATAAGGGGACCACTTTGGAGTTCATCCATTTGTACAACCATGACAAGACAATAATGAGTCATATTTACATCAATCCAACTACATCGTTGATCCATCTTCATCTATGCATACGACTATGACTCCTCTTGACATCAAGGTCAATACATGATCCATCAATCAAGGTCAATACATGGTCCATCAATCACTACATCAATATACTATGACAAGACATTGTTCCTTTGACATCAATGACAACATGATCCAACAATATCCCCCTTTGGCATTGATGGAAATACCAACATTGATGTCAACACCAATCATTGATGGAAACATTTAGACAAGGCATTGCTCTACATCAATAGGCATCTCAATCACATCAATGTGACTATCTCTCCCCCTTTGACATCAATGGCAAAGCGTCATTCTCCCCTTGGGGCTACTTCCCCTTCCTGAACTCTCCTTGGGGTTGCTCCCCCTGTTTAAATTCCTTTGATCTTCCTCTGAATAATATCTCCCCTTTTGAACAAGGGATATCACTCTAATGTAATACTGAAGATATATAGCCCATGCTCCCCTTGTGACCATCGCTCTCCCTGGAACTATGCCTATGTTCTCTTTCTCCAAGTATAGGTATCTTTTTCAAGTATTTATCTTTTCATCTGATAAAACTCTCCTTCTGGAATCATGGGAAGAAAAATGACTCCCCCTATGGGTATGTCTCCCCCTATCTTCTCTGCAATATGAACAATATGCTACCACTGCAAAATGCTTCTGCTGCAAATGCTACTGCTCAACCGGAACATAGATCAACTGCTCTTTCTATGAAGATCCTTGGACCTGTCTATGCATCTAAGATAGTTTTTCAACACTCAACCATATATCACCACCATACATACAACAATTATGTATGCCAACAAGTAATCATGAAAACCTGCAACATAGAGTTATACCATAATACCATGTTGCAACTCATATGCATAGCCCTTTTCCCAAGGCTTTTTACTAAAAATACGTGGCCTGGTGCATAGAAAACTCGCATATGTGCGTGACTTATTCATAGGTCAGCTTGTGTATGTACGCGAATATTACCATTGTAACTTGTGTATGCTTCTGAAGATGACAAACTTGAGCTTCCCTTAAGGTTGCCATTCTATTCTGATTGTTCTGTTTTCTTCACCCACTTTTGAAGGTGTCCCATCTTTTCAGAACTTAAGCTCTAAGCTTCCATCTTTTCAAAAATGTCTTCCTTCCTAACTTCATGCCTTCTTATAGTCATGCTATATGATGTCCTCATCATGGAATTTCTTCTTGTGTTCCAGCAATCTTGGGATTTGTGGCCAAATCCACTACAACTGTAGCATCTCATGGTGTGACAATGAGAAGCAATGTGTCCTACTTGATTACATCTCCAACACCTTAGGGTGTTATGAAATCTTACATTATGTTTCCTTGCATAATATCTACATTCCAAATCTTTGTGATCATATTCATTACATGAGTAACATTGACCATGAAAAACATTTTCATACATTTTCTTTGGTGTCCATCTTCATGGTGTCTCTCTTCTTTGAGGTGTAAAGATGGATTCTTGATGTCTTCCTTGTTTTGTTCTTTTGAGAATTTCCTTTCCTTGTGTATATGGTTGATTTGAAACATTATTTCCATCTTTTGGGAGTGAGGGACTTACCTCATGATTCTTTGAGGTGCTTGTTTCATCATGTGTAGCTTCTTTGTTGTATCCAAGACTTGTTTTATCATTTGGTGATCTTTGACTATCCAAGATCTCATTTAAGATTGTTGAGCTATTCAAGAACTTGTTTGACCTCTCTACTTTCTTTCTAAGATCAACAACTTCAGCTTCCAACTTATGAAATGACTCTTCCTTTTCATTTACTTGATTCTTTAGTAATTCCTCTACCCTTGTGGCTTATTCAATTTGGGTCTTGAGATGGACATTATCTTCAAGACTTTTGCTAATCTCATCATATACCTTCTTATGTTCTTCTATTTTATTCTTTAGTATTTTGATCTCTTCTTCTTTTTCTTCTAATTGAGTCTTTTTACTTTCTTCTTGTTTCTTGAGCATTTCCTTTAACTTCAAGATATGCCTTTGATTCGTTTGAAGAAACCTTTTAGTGTTCTCAGAAAGATAGCTATATTCTATGTAACAATGGTCATAGTTGTATCCAAATAGACCCCATTCAACTTTCCTTTTTAGCTCTGATACTTCTTCTTCTACTTCTTCCATTGGATAACTATCATCTAATTCTACACACACTATCTCTAGATTTTCTTCTTCACTTGTAGAGAAATATTCAACATCATCACATTTTGAAATATTGCAATCAGGGGATTTTGAAGATTCTTTGCCTTCATTGATCTTGATGGAGTTGTCTTCAAGGTCTTCCTTTTTTCCAACATCATCACATTTAGAATCATTGCAATTTGAGGATTTTGGAGATTATTTACCTTCATTGTCCTTGATGGAGTTGTCTTTAGTGTCTTCGTTCTTGCTTTGGTATGTCTCCTCTAGCTTTAGCCATAGGTCCTTGGAGAAAGTGCATTGTCTCATGCTCTCTTTGATGGAACTTGAGAGTCCACTAAGAATGGTCTTGAGAGTCAATGCATCATTCTTATTTTCTTCCCTTTGAGTTGCAAACTTTGACTTGTTCTTCAAAGGAAATGATCCACCAATAACTTCTTTCCAAATACCCGCTCCTATTTCCTTCAAATGCACTTTCATTTCTATTCTCCATGTAGAATAATTTTCCTCGTCAAGGACTGGAACTTCATCATCCATTTGTGTGTCCATAGATCTCCTCCAAGATTGTTAAGGTTTAGAGTGAAGGCCTGCTCTGATACCAATTGTTGGACAGGCCAACCACACTAAGAGAGGGGGGGGTGAATCAGTGTAGGGCTCTTTTTAAAACTTCCCCTTCACAAAAATCATGAGTTAGCAATCACTATTTACTCATTACTTATTGTTGTCATTTATAACCAGTTAAATGTGAACATACATCAGCAACATATAGGAGCAACAAATATCATCAATAAGTCATCACCACAAGAAACACAAAGAACACAAGATGTATGTACAATTTTCTTTTTATTACAGACTACAATCCTTGGGTTATCAGCAACAACTGAATAAAGCTACAACTCCACAAGAGCACCAGCTCTATAATTCAAGACTCGGCTTACACAACTCAGCACCAACTGAGAAGAGGAATCAATCCTTAACAGATACCAATCTGTCAACAGGTACGCAACATGTCAGTAGCGCAGCATGCGTATGTACGCGCCCTACCAGTAGTACATCTCGCGTATGTACGCGGCCAGTCTGTACTACAACCTGTGTATGCCTTTTGAGTAATTAGGGTTTTATCTCTATGAAAAACTCATATCCTTTGCAGGATTCAGTCACATCTACTTTTGTCTTTCATTGTCCAATTTGAACCATGACCAATCACAACACATCTATGCTTTCCCACAACTTACTTATGCTCCTCAACCAATATGAATGCTACTTAATCATGTATAAGCAACCAATATACTATGGAAATCATATCAATACTCAATCATAAGAGTGTTTCTCCACTCTATCAATAAACCAACATAACCATATCACAACAGCCATACCAAGAATTCCTTAAGCATTCACCATATAATAAGGAAGAATATCCATCAAGACAACTATGTAATCATATCAGAGTTTCTGTGGAAGATCTGATCCCATAGAATGTAGATCTGGAACTTTCTTCAGACTTCAAGAACCTGGCATCATCTCACACTCAAGTATCCATGACTTCATCCAACTATACGTGCTTTGCCTTCCTTCATCCCCTTAATATGCTCTTCAAGCTATGCTCAAGAGATGATTTTCACAAGAGACATTTGTTTCTTATTTATACTCTCCAAGTAGCTTCCTTGGAAGCATCTTCTAGGCCACTTTCTCCACATAGTCACCTATGTCCAACTTTGCCCAATTTTCCACTTGTCCATGTATCCAATGGCCACTTGACCACTTAACCCATTTTCCTCATTTTAGGGTTAACCTTCATATAACCACTTTCATAATTAGAAAGTTATCCATTTACTTTATTATTTAAATAATCCTCCTTGACTTTGTCACTTCACTTTAGTATTTAAATAATCCTCTTTGATTTTGTCACTTCACTTTATTATTTAAATAATCATTTTTTACTTTGTCACTTCACTTTATTATTTAAATAATCCTCCTTCACTTTGTCACTACACTTTAAATAATCATCTTTGACTTTGTCACTTCACTTTATTATTTAAATAATCCTCTTTGATTTTGTCACTTCACTTTATTATTTAAATAATCATTTTTTATTTTGTCACTTAACTTTATTCTTTAAATAATCCTCCTTGATTTTGTCACTTCACTTTATTATTTAAATAATCATCTTTGATTTTGTCACTTCACTTTATTATTTAAATAATCATCTTTGACTTTTTCACTTCACTTTGTTATTTAAATAATTCTTTTTTATTTTGTCACTTCACTTTATTATTTAAATATTCTCTTCTTTGCAAGCACTTTGACTTCTTTGACCGTGTGGGGCTTCAAGCCAACACATGAGGGTCCTCTAACTTCGTAAGGCCATAACTCTCAAACCGTGAGGAGTTATGTGGTGTTCCACATACCACTGGAAATGGCTTGACAAGCACTATCCATATAGGATAGTTTAAATGAGAAATTCATTGATCTTCATCTCATTATTTCACAATAAAGCATGGGTTCTCTAACCATACTACTAAAATAACTCAACTACAAAGCGTCTTCCCGTGAGGGATTTCACCATAAGGGGACCACTTTGGAGTTCACCACAAAGCATCTTCCCGTGAGGGATTTCACCATAAGGGGACCACTTTGGAGTTCATCCATTTATACAACCATGACCTTTGGAGTTCACCGCAAAGCGTCTTTCCGTGAGGAATTTCACCATAAGGGGACCACTTTGGAGTTCATCCATTTGTACAACCATGACAAGACAATAATGAGTCATCTTTACATCAATCCAACTACAACTTCTTAATCCATATTCATCTATGCATATGACTATGACTCCTCTTGACATCAATCCATTGACATCAAGGTCAATACATGATCCATCAATCAAGGTCAATACATGGCCCATCAGTCACTACATCAATATTCTATGACAAGACATTGTTCCTTTGACATCAATCCTTTGGCATCAATGACAACATGATCCAACAAATCACGTTGTAGAAGGCAATAAAAAGAGGAAAATTGTGGGTAGAAGGTAGAGGAGACACACAAATGGATCTGGTGACCGTATCTGAAAAAGAAGAGCATGTGCAGCTCTCTAGTTCGGAAGAGAACTGAGAAGATAAATTGTTCTAGGTACATGAACTATTGGTTAGCGTTTTCTAATCAAGATGATAAACGGGGTTGTAGAGAAATTGAGTGATTGAGCGAGAAAACATAGCATGCCCCCTTGCTTGGTGGAAAGAACACTGGACTACCAGGTTCCTGTGGGAGAAGGAGAGTAACCTTCATCCCTTGTTGTTGGCTTACCAAAAGAAGAAATCTCTCTCATGGCATCATACTCTGGTTAGGGGGTGGCCAACTGTGGAATACACCAAGAGCAGTTATGTGTATGGTTGGGTGGAAAGTGGCACACCCTTCAACAATTGCTAAGTATTTCTAAGTTTCAGATAAATGTTTCATATATCTTGTGTTGTCATGACTAATTTATTTTATACCATGGATTTCATGTGCTAGATAAATGCAGAATTTATTATCATGTTCAAACGATGGAATTGTCGCTTTGATTCTCTGGTTGGCCGGGAAATCTAAAATAAAGCTTAGAAAACGTATTTTGTGGTTGGTTTTCTGCCTGTCTCCGTTTGGGAAGCGAAGCGAAGATATTAATAATGGGTTATTACTCGAATTAGGAACAAAGTGATGATTGATCGCATGTAGTAATCTAAATGAATAAATCCCCAAGTATTAGTAACTTGAAGGCCAAACAATTGGCTTTGGTCTCTCTGTTGATCTGGAAAATCTACTAGACTCGGAACTTGAAGGAAGTTCAGACCCTTGGTTGATGTTAAGTAAATAATCCCAATGTTAAAGAGAGGCAGAGTATTTTAAAAATAAATAATAAGAAAAGAATGAGAAATGCAAATTCAAGCTTTAGCTTTGGAATAAATGAAATTTAGAATTTAATGCATTGTGATTAATTAAGCTTCATTAGAATTTGGGGATAGAGGAAATTTTTCAAGGAATTGTACATTAAATTTCATGTACAAAGCGGAAAGATTTGGAAATAGTAACTATTCCCTGAAAACAGCTAAAAGATGCGTGTAAATAGGAGATTAGTAAATTCTGGTAAAATCATAGTTTTACCATGGAGGATTAGATTTCCATGAAATGCAATATTATGGAAAATAATTTAAACGAATAAATTTCATAAATTTATAAATTTAAATGTGTAATTCTATGTTTTTTGGGAAAAGTTGAACGAATGGTAATTTTTTGTAACTACAGGTAAATTCCCAAATTTACAATTTAAATGTTCAAATACTAGAATAATAACGATGGAAACTATTATACTCCAACTATAAATTTATGTCTGGTGCATGAGTAATGGAAAAATTGAAATGAGGAGAGCAATGGAGAGAGCGAGCAACGACATAGGGTAGGGTTCAGAGTTTGAGCATGGATTTTGGGGATCGAAAATGGATGCTCAAGGGGTGGGATTACAAGGGTTGACAAAGTCCTCGGGGCTCTCACGAGACAAAAGCCAAAAAAATCAACTGACTTTTAAGGACGCGGTGTTGGGGAAAGAACAAGAACAGCCAAAAGATACCGACATGGGGGGGCATAGGTAAGAACAGAAAGGACAGGTCGAGGGAGTTGCAAAACCCAGGAGCTACAGAACCCAGGTGAATGGTTGTCACGCATGCACTTTGATAAATCCTAGGTATGAAGTGACCTCACCTAATATCGTCAACTATATTCAAACCATGAAGGATCACACTTTAATAGGAAAATTTATGGGTATATGGCCATCCGAAAAATCCCTCATGGGGTGGGTGAGTACTAGATGGAAGATAAAAGTCCAAGTGGATTTAAAGCTAGGATCTAAAGGTTTACAGAGATCTTTTCCAACCTAGCAAACAGATACAAGGTCTTCAAGGAAGGGCCTTATTTCTTTAACGCAATGGGTCTCCACCTTCGATATTGGACGGAGAGGTTTGCCCCATAGAAGGAGGACTTCACGACAACCTCGGTCTGTGTTAGACTTTACTCTTTACCACAAGCATTCTAGGAGATGGAAAGTCTAGAAGCCATAGGGAATACCCTGGGATCCTTCATCAAAATATCAGAGATCACAAAAACCGTCAAATATGTTGGTCACTATAATTGCTTAATTAATTTAAACAATCAAGTGCTACATAAATTGTCAACCCAGGGAAGTTTGTTTATTTCAAAGGTAACCACGCACTATATATGCTCAATTCCAAAAGCAACCTAGAGTTGTAGTAAAGGAAACTATATTAATCACACTTGCCTTGAATGAACTGAAGTTCTAGCTCTCATTACAGAAAAGCAACCTACTTATTGCAGAGCTTAAAGAGATGATTATTCTAAAGAATCCTAGATTACATTAAAATAACAACTGCAACAGGAAAGAACAACTATTTTGTAACCAGAGAATAGGACCCTATTCCCAAGCAGGAACTTCAGCACTTTGTTTCTGATTAACACACTTTCATGAATTCATTAATGCATTGAAGGCTAACTATTCTAACAGAGAACAGGACCCTAATTCCTTCCCTTAAGCAGGAACCTTCAGCACCAGTCTCTGATTAGCACACTCAATAAAGTAATTGAAAGCTGACTACTTCTAACAGAGAACAAGACCCTAATTCCTTCCCTTAAGTAGGAACCTTCAGCACCAGTCTCTGATTAGCACACTCATGAAAATAATTGAAAGTTGACTACTTCTAACAGAGAATAGGACCCTAATTCCTTCCCTTAAGCAGGAACCTTCAGCACCAGTCTCTGATTAGCAAACCTCATAAATTCATCACACAAGATTGTTAATTAAAATGATTATGAACTTCATGAAAACAATGTAACGTTCACTAAAATAGAGTTCTTAACAAGACAGAGTTCAGTAGTGTTTCAGCAAAGCAAAATTCATTAAAGTAGTGTTTCAGAAAGACAAAAATTAATCAAGGCATAAACAGAGATCACACTAACACACTATACGGGTGAATCTTGTGAAGAAGGTGGGCCCTCCCTTCTCACAAGATTCCCCTGAGACGAAGAGGCTAGAGAAGGATGCTCAAAACAGTATTTTATTCATCTATCAATGTATCATATTACAATCTGAAAAATGAAGCATGTCCCTCTCTGTGAAACTTTCTTAGTACCCAAAAACTGGAGATCCTTTTGAATGATGATTTCCTCTTATTTAAAGAGGGAATCCCTTCGATACAATTGATCAAAAATTACAGATGTATATCTGAGTCCTATTCTTAGTCAGATCAACTTTCTAAACTGGAATAAGATGTCCTAGTCTACCACAACAGAATGTTATTACAAGTGTTGAATGAGGTGTTGTTGTTACGGCTGGAGTAACAGTTCTTTCTTGTTGTTGTTGTTGCATGTTGTTTCGACATCGCAAATCGCAGGCTGTTTCAACCACGGGATTTGCGCTCTGACTGTTTCAGCACTTCTCAGGTAGTAGCGATGGTTGATGCTTGGCTCATGGTGCGGCTGTTGTAGTCAATCTGTGTGAGTTTTTGTTGACCATGGATTGTGTAACGACTTCCTTTGTGTTTCAGCATCGTTGACCATAGACTGTGTAACAGCTTCCTCTGTGTTTCAGCATCGTCGACCATGGACTATGTAACAGCTTCTGTGTTTCAGCATCGTCGACCATGGACTGTGTAACAACTTCTGTGTTTCAGCATCGTCGACCATGGACTGTGTAACAGCTTCTGTGAATTGTTGTTTCAGCAACAGGCCTCAAATGCTAATCTACAGTTTGAACTGTTTCAGCACTTATACATTTCTAATCAATGGTTAAGTACAAGAGTGATCTGAAATTATATGCAAAACAGATTAAACGTATAGTAAAGAGAAGAGACGTTATATACCTCTGGAAAGATAGGATAAAGTGATAATATGAGTTTAAATGTGAGTGATCAAGAGTGTAATAGTGGCAAAAAGTATGGGCAAAAAGGTACATTGTGTGGTCCTAACAAAATACACCTCCTATGCATGGATATATGTATATATGAATGTAGTAGGAGCCCTCCCAGATGCAGTAACAATAGCCTATCAAGACAATGAGTGGATCCAGATGGTGGACTATGAACACATCCCCTTCATATTAAGGAAATTCCATGCCCATGGACACTTATATCAGGACTACCCGATGAATATCAAACAACCTAATGTTAAACAACAAGAGGGTACAGATGTTGAAGGCTTCACGAAAATCCAAGGGAAACACATGGGAGCAAAAAGATAGGGAACCCAACTAGTAAAGGAGGGAGGTAAAGATAAAAATAAATTCCAAGCCCTGACAGAGATCTCCCCTAAGAATGACGACCACACCAAAGAAGAATCAAAGAAGCAACAAACCTTTCCAAAGAATTCTCCTACAATCTCATATCCACAAAAGGTTTCAGGGAAAAAAATAGAGGAAAAACCAGGTCAAAAGATAACTTAGAAAGAACCCGAAGGAAGTGAGATAGAGGTGCACATCTAGGAAAATCAAACCAAAATTACCCAAGAAGAAAATGGATATGAGATAGATATGGAAGAAGTTGAAAAACAACTAAAGCTTCAAAAGTAAGAACCAGAATTAAAATTTGAACACACAGCTTAACTGACACACTCACAGGAGATGACTCAAGACTTTGGGGGGTTGGACTTAGGCCTGGGGATACTAGCTATCCCCTCGGGTGGTTGTTTTGGAATCAAAACCAAACCTCTAAATATTCTCAAGAAATCATCTAATGAGGAAAAACGAAGAGGGATAAAACCATATAGCCATGCGATCGAAGAAATGGACGCACACCTTATGGACTGAGGACAAGTCATTAGACTCCTGGAAAAGTACTTCAAAACCCAACATAAGTGATCATGAAGATAATATCATGGAATTTTCATGGCCTAAATGCCCCATCCAAACACAAAATGTTGAAAAAAAGGATAACCCAAGAGAAGGTTGAGATAGTTTTGATTCAGGAAACAAAATGTGATAGAGCTTCAATGGGAAAGATCACAAACAATATATAGAAAGGTTGTGAGGTAGAAGCAGTAGATTCTGATGGGGCCTCGGGAGACTTGGCAATTCTCTGGGACCCCATTAAATGGAAATTGGACCTACTTGTCCTCTCCCCAAGATTAATCACTATGGACTTCAAGGGTTTAGGATCTCAGTCCCATGGCTTCATTTTGAATGCATATGGCCCTCAATTACCCCCTCTCAAGAGAGAGTTTCTGGAAGCCCTGAACCACCTGGGGAACTCCTTAAGTAGCCAAAATTGGGTCGTAGGGGGCGAATTCAACATGATCACAACCCTTTGGGCAAAAAAGGGTGGTGCAAGATGCATGGAGGGAGAGAGTGACTCCTTCCGAGACTAGATAACTAATAATAGGATGGTAAGACTAGCAATGGGCCTTACTTGGACTAATAAGATAAGACTAGCAAAGAGAATAGCAGTGCGGCTAGACAAATTTTTTACCTCAGAATCCCTTTTTCACGCTCAACCAGCCATAGCTACATAATTTCTCCCTTTCATTGGATCGGACCACTGGTCGATCAGTCTTTCTTGGGAGGAAACCTTAACGCCTCACCCTCGGTTGTTCCATATGGAAAAATTATGGATGGATCACTAGAATTTTATGCCAAATATTGAAACTTGGTGAGGAGAGCGGCCAAACCTTTATGGAACAAAAATGTACCAGTTCCAACAAAGGTTGAAGCATATCAAACTCCAACTCAAGAAATGGAATAAGGAAGTATTTGGGAATATCTTTGAAGAGAAGAATCAGTTAGAATCAGAAATGGAAACAATTCAATGTTCATCATCCTTAGGGATCTCTTCAGAGGAGATAAATGATCGGGAAAATCAAATCAGAATGGAGTTAGACAAGTGGGAAATTTAGGAAGAAGTCCTCTAGAAACAAAAATCTAGAATCCGATGGTTGAAAGAAGGAGTTCGAAATACAAAATTCTTCCACAATTCACTACTCCAAAGAAGAAATCATAACATGATTTCGACTCTTGTCCAAAGCTCGGGGGAAAGAACCGATTCCCCAGAAGACATAGAAAAGGAATTGGTCAACCATTTCAAATGCTCCTCACAAAACCAGATCATGATGGGAGGGAGACAATCTAAGAGATCTCTAGGAACATCCATAAACTAATCACCTCACACCAAAATAATATTTTAATGGGTCCAACCTCCCTAAAGGAAGTAGAAAGAACATTCGTGGACATGAAAATAGGGAAGTCCCCGGGCCCAGATGGCTTCACTTCTGTGTTTTTCCATAAGTGTTGGAAAATTGTCAGAAAAGACATCTAGGAGGTTGTGGAAGAATCATGAACGTCAGGCTCCATGCTCAAATATTTCAATCCCACCTTTTTAGCACTAATCCCAAAGGAAAAAGAGGAGAATACGGTAGAAACATTAATGTTGGCATGTTTACAGGCAGAGTGTGTTTGTCATTGATGGCAAGAACAATCTAAGAGATCTCTAGGAACATCCATAAACTAATCACCTCACACCAAAATAATATTTTAATGGGTCCAACCTCCCTAAAGGAAGTAGAAAGAACATTCGTGGACATGAAAACAGGGAAGTCCCCGGGCCCAGATGGCTTCACTTCTGTGTTTTTCCATAAGTGTTGGAAAATTGTCAGAAAAGACATCTAGGAGGTTGTGGAAGAATCATGAACGTCAGGCTCCATGCTCAAATATTTCAATGCCACCTTTTTAGCACTAATCCCAAAGGAAAAAGAGGAGAATACGGTAGAAACATTAATGTTGGCATGTTTACACGCAGAGTGTGTTTGTCGTTGATGGCAAGAACAACAGTGATGTTGGCAAGTTTACAGGTAGAGTGTGCATGGAAAGAACGGCAGAGACGATGGCATGTTTACAGGCAAGAACTACAGAGATCAAAGCTTAGGAGAGATAGCGTTCTGAGATGCGTAGACAAGATCCCATACATCAAGTCTCACAGAAGGATCAAAGGTAGTGGCCTTTGATATTAAGATATTTAAGAAAGCCAAAGCTCAGGAGGAGGAGTGACAATGGTCATTGGATCACCAATCCTGAATACCCAATGTCCGTTAGATCAAGTTCCAGTGACCAGAGGAAGCATAGAGGAGAAGTACATATATGATCCGTTGGATCTAAGCGTCGAGGACCAACATCTGTCAGATACAGTATAACTGTGAAGAGGATAATGGTCGAGAGCCATCCTCCAACTACACAAAATGTGAAATCGCGATGAGCTCTGAAATGTTGGATCCATAGGACACATGGCGAGAGATCGACATTTCAGTGACACACAAACTGGAAAATTCAAAGGTAAGTAGTACTCCAACTTCGCGAAACACGAAGTCCCGATAAGATCCGGATCGTTGGATAATAGAGGGTTCTGGACCATTGGTCTAGAGTATTTCATATATCGAGAGCTGGAACAATGAGGGTTGGCTCACGTTCAAATGCCCGACACGCGAAGGGGCGATTTGATCACAGTCGTTGGATCAATTTCGAGTGGAAGGATAGGATAAGCTAGCAAAGTCGCATTGCAGAAACATTGAGTCGTCGATCCAAGATCCTTATCAAACGAACATCATTCACTTCCGATATAGAGATGGGAGGAGTTTACACTCAGGAAAGTTTGAGATTTGAAATCCCCAGAATGTGAAGTTCTGTCAACCATCAGATCTGGAGATCAGACAATGATTGTTAGATCGTGGCAGACCACGTCAGCAGACTGCATCAGCAAGGACACGTGGCGCAATCAAACAATGACAATTGTCAAGTTTATTCATCATTTTAGGTACGTGGAAATCACAAATCCGAGTGACACATGGCAACTTCTCGACGCATGACACGTCAATGAGTGATGCAAGAGTTGCGTCACTACGGGAGTTTTGCTTCGACATTTTTACCACCAGTACTTGCCCAAAGACCCGAAGTCCCGAAGGCTGAAGTACTCGGAGTGGAGGATAGTCATTGGATTAAAGAGGACACGCATTAGTAGATTCTCATCTCCGGGAAAATGTGAAGGAGAAAGGTTTGAGACTGTCGAAGTGTCGAAGTCCTGAAGTGAATGAGGATAGTTGATTTGAGGAGGACACATGGCAGAAATCTGTGGAATCCGGATAGAAGCGTTCTGAGAAAGTGGAGGTTGAGAATTGAAATATATGAAGTCTGGAGACCTGAAGGAGATCTCGACCATTCATCCAAGAGGGACACACGTCGTTGGATCATGGACTCTGAGTGAAATTCTCTGGGAGCAAGCGGAGTTTGAGAATCGAAACTCCCAAAGCCCGAAAGGTGAAATCGATCTCGTTCGTTGGTTTGGAGGGACACGTGTCATCTGATCGTTGAGACCAAGGATTGTGCAGGGACAAAGGAAAGAAGACAGAGCCACCGATTGAAGAGGACAAATGTCAGCAGATCTTCCATTCCGGAAGATATCCAGTCAGCAGCAACAGGGTTTGAGAGTTGAAACTCCCGGAGCCTGGATCACGAAGAAAACCTCAGCCATTGATGGAAGAAGAAGAGATGTGGTCCGCAAACTTGAGAGGAAAGATCTGAACTTTCCATTCAAGAGAACCATCAAGATCATGAGATTGACAGTCATGCTCCATTGCGGGGCCAGAACATGCTCGGGCCTTAATGTTTCATGAGCAGGTCGCAATTGAAACCATGGTTTTGGAGAAAGGACATGTGGAGGCTTGTAATGAATTGTGGGGTGAAATGTGGGTTTCCCTCAAACCACCTACGAATGCACCCACAATCACGTGGTCATATGAAGCTCATATCCCAAGGTCATATCGTGAAATGGAGCCAGCACTCACTAGACAAAAATCGGGAAGTGCCTTTTTGAATAAGCGCTTGGTCACCGTCGGTGGTCAGACGAAGGAAGGGGATTAGAATCCAAAGAATCCATAATTGACTAGTTGTCACTGACAGAGAAGATGAAAAGTTTTGACTTCTAGAGAAACTAAGGAATCTCATCATAACTCCCACTGATGATGAACTCACAGGGAACAGAACTGCCACAGAAGATGAAGAATTGCCATGATGATCAGGAGATGACTCGACGTGATAAAAGCATGAAGAAAAGAGAATTGAAATGATTTTGTTGTCGAGCTATGAAGGAGTGAGAAAGAGCTGCAGTGAACAACCTGTAGGGAAGAACAATGATGGTGTAAAGAGCATGTAGAGTCATTGCGCATGAGGTATGCAGAAGGTGCACAGAGAGTATAAAAACGCAGAACATAGAAGAGATGAGGGTTGTTGTTGAGCATGATTGATGTGGGTAGAAGCATGCAGTGTGCAGGAGTTGAAGCGTAGAAGAAGCAAGGAACAGAAATGCATATCTGAGAAAAGAACTGAAAGAACAGCAGACATGAGGAGAGAGACACTAATGCAGGTAGAGCATAGCAGTGTAGCAGAACATTGATGAGACTGGTAAGCCATAGATAAATGTTGTATCACTGTGGTAAAGTTGTAAAAGGAAAAGATTTATATTTCAGGGTGGTTGGGAGGTGCTAGGGAGGATTGATGTCCTCGGAGTTTCAAGTGGGTGCTTGAACACAGAGAGTTGTAGCTTCCATCTAGTTGCAGCCAAAAAAATAGGGTGGCAGGGTGGTGCAAGGGAGAACTATTGTTCTTTGTTATATAGGTCAGTTCCTGTGTGACTGTAAGTTGGTGCTTCCATCCAGTTTGTGTTGGAACACTTAGGGAGTTGGTTATTCCTTCTAGTGGGTGCTAGAGAAACCAGGGAGTTGGTGCTTCCTTCTTGTGGGTGCTAGAGAAACCAGGGAGTTGGTGCTTCCTTCTAGTGGGTGCTAGAGAAACCAAAGAGTTGGTGGTCTTAGCAAGTTGTAGTTTGTAGAACAGAGGTGGTAGCCTCACAATGAGTTGGTGCTCATAAGAATGATAATGTACCGAAAATAAATATTGCTTATCATATCAAGAAGAAGAGGCTTTTACCCTTTATGGGTTTCCTCAGGAAATATTTGTCTCTATATATTTCATGTGTGTGATTGATGTTGAATGTTTTATTCCTTACCTCCTTGCATTATTGTGATTGTCATTGAGTGCTCTATAAAGAGTTTAAAATAAGAAAAATTGTTTAAGCACAGTAACAACCGATTCACGCCCCCCCCCCTACGTTTTCCAACAATTGGTATCAGAGCAAGTTCCCTTTATTTAAGGGTAGATCCTAGAGCTTAAACATGACTAGCCATGGAGGAAATTCAACCAATAAGGCCCCCGTGTTCAATGGAATAAACTTTGGCTTCTGGAAAGTTAGGATGACAACCTACATAATGGATTTAGGTGAAGATGTCTGGGATGTGGTAGATATTGGTTATGTAAAGCCAATTGTATTAGCTTCCAAAGATGACAAGCTAGAATTCAGCTTCAACACTAAGGCTATCAATGTTATTCTGAGTGGGCTTGTAGAAGCAAAATTTGTAAAAGTTATGCACTTAGAAACTGCCAAAGCAATGTGGGACAAACTCATTAGAAGCTATGAAGGTAATGAGAAGGTAAAGGATGCCAAGCTTCAAATCTACAGATTATAGTTTGAACAAATAAAGATAAATGAGGATGAGACAGTTAATAAAAAAAAATTAAGAGTTGAGGAGCTTGTTAATTCCATGAAAGGTCTTGGTGAGAAGATTGAAGACATATTACTAGTTCAGAAGATCTTAAGATCTCTGCCTGATAGATTCAATCCAAAAGTTTCTGCAATAGAAGAAATGAATGATATTAAGACTATGTTTATTGATCAACTCCTAGGAACTCTAACTGCTTATGAAATGAGGATTAGTAAAGATAAATCTACCACTAGAGAAGCATCATTTAAAGCAGACAATAATGAGGATTCTGAGGCTAATGAAATTGAAGAAAAATTTGTGAGAAGACTAAAGAAAGGATCGGGAAAGTACCAAGGCAAGTTGCCCTTCAAATTTTTTAACTGTGGAAAGATAGGTCACTTTTCATCTAAGTGTCCACACAAGCAGAAGGACCAGAACTCTAAAGGAGAAGAGAAGTACAAACCCAAGAGATTTGGTAAAAAGAAAAGTTTATGTGTAAACAATGATGACTCTTCAAAAGACACAGATAGTGACTCTTCCTGTGAAGATAAGGTAAATGACTTCATGCTTATGGACAAATAGGATTATGATAATAAAATCACAGGAAGTGATGATAATGATGAAGAAGTTGTGGTTGGCTTGGAAGGAGAGTTGATCAACGCTTTGGAAGAGATTGACAGACTCAGGCTTAAGAAGAGAAAGAAAAAACAATTGTTGATACAGTTCAAGAAAGGCAGTAAAAAACCTGATGAATACTTTGCCCTGCTAAAAGTGGAATTAGAAGAGGCAAAGAAAATCGAAGACATTATGAAACAACAATTATCATAAAAGAAGGTAATATGTGAAGCTCCAGAAGAAGAAGTAGTGAAAACTAGAAAAGAGTTGGAGAATTTTCAAGCCTTGTATCATCAGAATTTTTCAAGTATCAAAGCCTCAGAAGGATTAGCCACCATTCTGAATCAACAAAGGAATCCAAAGTTGAAAACTAGTTTGGGTTATGAAGAGGGATCAAGTAGTGGTCAGCCAAACAACAAAGAACCCATCAAGTTTGTCAAATCTACAACCAATGACAACAACAAACCTGCAAAAACAAAAGGAGAAGATCAGTCGCCCAGGAGGAGTAAAGAAAAAGGTGCCAGAACTGAATCTGTAGAACAAATAAATAATACACCCTCTGCTCAAGTAAATCATCAACATGGAAGAAATCGACATGCTCAAAGAAGACGGCCATTTTCCAGGTACAAAGATTTTTTCTATGGATATTGTTTCTATTGTTCTAACTTTGGCCACAAAGCTGTAAATTGTTCCTTAAGATTTATACATGAGAAATCAAGACCCCCAAGGAATAAATATATGCCACAACAGAGTATGAGACAACCAAGCAACAAACAACCACATATTGCAAATTTTCAAATTAAGTTTAGAGACATGTAACTGAGGAGGTCAAGAAATAATAAACAGTCAATGAGTACACAACGCTTCAACAATCACTTTGACCTACTGAACAATGAGCTTGAATGTTATAATTTCCATAAATTCGGCCACAAAGCTGCAAACTGTCATCTGAAGAATTACAAAGCAGATCCAAGGATAAAGATCTTAGCTAGAAAGGCCAGCACATGGAAAAAGAAAGATAGTGAAAAATGTGGTCTAATACTTTCAACTCGAAAATAAAAGGACTCCTGGAATATAGACAGTGAATGTTCCAAGCACATGACTGGAGACAAGGATAAGATTTTTCCTATAAGTAAAAGCAAAATAGGAAATGTGATCTTTGAAAATGATGAACTGGGTAAAATCAAGGGTAAAGGGATGGTGAATTTGAGTAATGGCAAAGGAAATTCTCAGGATGTTCTGCTTGTATAAGGTCTGAAACATATTTTTCTCAGTACAAGTCAAATGTGTGACATAGGCTATGAAGAGGTGTTCACGTCCAAAGATTGTAAGGTGAAAAATGTAAAATCAGGACAAGTGGTGGCTAAAGGCATAAGGACAGATAATGATGTTGATATTGAATCCTCCCATGCAAGAAAAGAAGTAGAAGAAGAATCATGTCATAAGCCAGAAGCAAAAGTTGTGAAGGTTGAGAAGTCAAACACCCAAATCAAGTTCATGAATAGCTCCATGACCCTGGATGAGATCTTGGATAGTCAGAGATCATTAAATGACAAATACGGTCTTGGATATAACAAGGAAGAAATCAATACTCCTAAGAAGTCTAACACATGTCCTTCATTTGTAAAAAAGGAAAGCAGGTATGAGAGTGTTTGTAATGGTTTTTTCTTGTGATGCATATGGTCATAAAAGTCTTGGATTGTAGGCATCATGGAAGAAAAATGAAATTGTTGTAATAGAAGATCAGAGAAGAGTGACAGGGGGAGTCATTCAGTTATGACAAGAAAAGGTTGATGAAGGATTCCCAGTATGAGAGGTGAGCAATATTGAGTCTACTACAGAGGACACAGTTGAAGATGAACAGGTCTAAGAATCAGAAGGAGAAGATTGTGAGTTAGATACAAATACTCTGCAGAACTCAAATAAGAAGGTCCATCCCGTCAGGGGGAGTATTTATTGGTTGAATATCTGATACCTATGACAAGTACTGCAATAATTCAGGGGGAGCATGTTTTCTTTGACATTGATGATAAAGGGGGAGAAAAGGAGTGGTCTGGTGCTACAGTTGGAGATCCTGGATGCTACAGTTGGAGATCTAAGTAGAACAATGCAGTCATTCAGGGTTGCCATCAATGCCAAAGGGGGATATTAGTGGCATGTTTACAAGAAGAGTGTGCTTGTCATTGATGGCAAGAACAACAGTGATTTTGGCAGGTTTACAGGCAGAGTGTGCATGGCAAGAACGACAGCAACGATGGCATATTTACAAGCAAGAACTGTAGAGATCAAAGCTTAGGAGAGATAGCGTTCTGAGATGCACATACAAGATCCCATACATCAAGGCTCGCAGAAGGATCAAAGGTTGTGGCCTTTGACACTTAGAGATTTGAAAAAACCAAATCTCAGGAGGAGGAGCGACAGTGGTCATTGGATCACTAATCTTGAATACTTGATGTCCATTAGATCAAAGTCCAGTGACCAGAGGAAGTGCAGAGGAGAAGTACATATATGATCTATTGGATCTGAGCACCGAGCACCAACAACCGTCAAATCCAGTATAACTGTGAAGAGGATAATGGCAGAGAGCCATCCTCCAACTACGCAAAATGTGAAATCATGATGAGATCTGAACTGTTGGATCTAGAGGACACATGGCGAGAGATCAGAATTTTGCTAACTCGTGAACTCGAAAAGTCAAAGGTGAGTAGTCCTCCAATTTCGTGAAACGTGAAGTCCCGATAAGATCTGAATCATTGGATCATAGAGGGTTGTGGACCATTGATCTAGAGTATTTTAGATATTGGGAGCTGGAAGAGTCAGGGTTGGCTCACATTCAAACGCCCGACATGGGAAGTCGCAATTTGATCACAGTCGTTGGATCAATTTCGAGTGGAAGGACAGGATAAGCTAGCAAAGTTGCATCACAGAAAGATCGATTCGTCAATCCAAGATCTTGATCAAACGAACAACATTCACTTTGGATATAGAGATGCGAGGAGTTTACACTCAGGAAAGTTTGAGATTTGAAATCCCGGGAATGTGAAGTTCCATCAACCGTCGAATATGGAGAACGGACAATGATCGTTAGATCATGGTAGACCACGTCAGAAGACTACGTCGGCAAGGACATGTGGTGCAATCAGAAAATGACAAGTGTCAAGTTGATTCAGCATTTCAGGTAAGTGGAAATCACAAATATGAGTGACACGTGGCAATTACTCAGCTCATGACATGTCATCGAGTGATGCAAGAGTTACGTCACTCCGGGAGTTTTTCTTCGGGAGTTTTACCACTAGTACTCACCCAAAGACCTGAAGTCCTGAAGGTCGAAGTACCTGGAGCAGAGGATATTCGTTGGATTAAAGAGGACATGCATCAGTAGATTGTCATCTCCGGGAAAACACAAAGGAGAAAGGTTTGAGATTGTCGAAGTGTCGAAGTACCGAAGTGAACAAGGACCATTGATTCGAGGAGGACACGTGGCAGGAATCTGTGGAGTCTGGCTAAAAGCATTCTGAGCAAGCGAAGGTTGAGAATTGAAATCTCTGAAGTATGGAGACCCGAAGGAGATCTCGACTGTTGATTCGAGAGGGACATGCGTCGTTAGATCGTGGAATCTGGGTGAAATGCTCCAGGAGCAAGCGGAGTTTGAGAATTGAAACTCCCGAAGCTCAAAAGGCAAAATCGATCTCGTTCGTTGGTTTGGAGGGACACGTGTCATCTAATCTTTGAAACCAAGGATTGCACATGGACAAAGGAAAGAAGACGGTGCCATTGATTAAAGAGGACAAATGTCAGCAGATCTTCCATTCCAGAAGATATCCAGTCAGCAGCAACAGGGTTTGAGAGTTGAAACTCCCAGAGCCTGGATCACGAAGAAAACCTCAGCCATTGATGGAGTAAGGAGAGATCTGGTCTGCAAACTTGAGAGGACAGATCTGAACCATCCGTTCAAGAGTACCGTCAAGATCATGATATCGACAGTCATGCTCCATTACGGGGCCATAACATGCTCGGGCCTTAATTTTTCATGAGCGGGCCGCAATTGAAACCATGGTTTTGGAGAAAGGACACATGGAGGCTTATAATGAATTGCGGGGTGAAATGTGGCTTGCCCTCAAACCACCTACGGACAGGCCTACAATCGCATGGTCATATGAATCTCATAGCCCAAGGTCATATCGTGAAACAGAGTCAGCGCTCACTAGATAGAAATCGGGAAGCACCTTTTTGAATAAGCGCTTGGTCATCGTCGGTGGTCACGCGAAGGAAGGGGCTTAGAAGCCAAAGAAACCATAATTGACTGGTTGTCACTGACATAGAAGACGAAGATTTTAGACTTCCAGAGAAGCTAAGGAATCTCAACATAATGCCCACTGATTATGAACTCACAGGGAACATAACTGCCAGAGAAGATGAAGAGTTGTCATGATAATCAGGAGATGACTCGACATGAGAAATGCATGTAGAACAAAGAAGTGAAGTGATTATGTTGTCAAGCTATGTAGGAGTGAGGAAGAGCTGCAGTGAACAACCTGTAGGGAAGAGCAGAGACGGTGTAAAGAGCATGCAAAGGCATTGCGCATGAGGTATGAAAAAGGTGCACAGATAGTATAAAAACGCATAATAGAGAAGAAATGAGGGTTTTTGTTGAGCATGATTGATGTGGGTAGAAGCATGCGGTGTGTAGGAGTTGAAGCATAGAAGAATCAAGGAATAGAAATGCATAACTAAGAGAAGAAAAAAAAGTGTGGCGAACACGAGGAGAGAGACATTGATGCAGGCAGAGCAAAGCAGTGTAGCAGAACAATGATGAGATTGGTAAGCCATAGATAAATGTTGTATCACTATGATAAAGTTGTAAAAGGAAAATATTTATATTTCAGGGTGGTTTGGAGGTGTTAGGGAGGATTGGTGTCCTCGAAGTTTCAAGTGGGTGCTTGAACACAGGCATTTGTAGCTTCCATCTGGTTGCATCCAGAAAAAACATGGTGGCAAGGTGGTGTAAGGGAGAATTGTTAATCTATGTTATACAGGTCGGTGTCTGTGTGACTGGAAGTTGGTGCTTCCATCCAATTGGTGTTGGAACACTTAGGGAGTTGGTGCTTCCTTCTATTGGGTGCTATAGAAACTAGGGAGTTGGTGCTTCCTTCTAGTGGGTGCTAGAGAAACCAGGGAGTTGGTGCTTCCTTCTAGTGGGTGCTAGAGAAACCAGAGAGTTGGTTCTCTCAGCAAGTTGCAACTTGAAAAACAAATGTGGTAGCCTCACAATGAGTTGGTGCTCATAAGAATGATAATGTACAAAAAATAAAGATTACTTATCATATCAAGAAGAAGAGGTTTTTACCCTTTATGGGTTTCCTCGGGAAATATCTATCTTTGTATATTTCATGTGTGTGATTGATGTTGAATGTTCTATTGCTTACCTCCCTGCATTATTGTGATTGTCATTGAGTGCTTTGTAAAGTGTTTAAAATAAGCATAATTGTTTAAGCACGGTAACAACCGATTCACCCCCCCCCCTCTTAGTTGTCCAACAGTTTAGACCAATTGTGCTTTGTAATGTTATCTACAAGATTGTCTCCAAGCCGGTGGCCAATAGACTTAAACCCTTGCTAAGAAATATCATCTCCAAGGAGCAAGGAGGATTCGTTGAAGGTTGAAAAATCCTGGATGGGATTGTGATTGCCCACAAAACAGTCCACTCAATGAAGCAATCAAAAAAAGTGGGCATTCTCATTAAATTAGATATGTCTAAGGCTTATGATTGAATAAGTTGGAACTTCCTGAGGAAAATGCTTGAGGCTTTCAATTTTGCCGAGGATTGGGTCCACTGGATTCTTGCACTAGTCTCCTTAGCTTTATTCTCTATTCTTATCAACAGTTCCCCTTCAAAAACCTTCGACCCGACGAGGGGTATTCATTAAGGTGACCCCATCTCCCCCTATCTCTACATCATCTTAGTTGAAGACCTGGGAAGACTAATCCATAAGGATGTGGCAGAGAACAAACTTCAAGGACTAAGACTGCAAGAAGAGTTAAACCCCGTGACCCACCTCCAGTTCGTCGACGACAACTTGCTCACGGAGATCCCTACTCTAAAAGAAGCCAGAGTTATCAGACGTGTTCTGTAACCTACAAAGAAGCCTCGGGTATAATCATAAACCTTGCCAAGTCTCAAATATTTTTATTTAATACTTCTATTCTTGTCCAAAAACACAGAGCTAGGATTCTTGGTTTCCAAAAATCCATTCTCCCTTCCAAATATTTGGGAGACCCGCTTCTCGACAAAGTCGTCCGTAATACTTCATGGCAAGAGATTTTGGATAAACTAGAAACAAAGATGACAAGTTGGACTCATAGATTCCTGACTCTTCTTGGTAGAATTATGCTCATCAAATCGGTCCTTGGCTCCATGCCCCTATACTTATTCTCAGTGCTAGCAGCTCCAAAAGGAATCCTGAAAAAGATTAGGACCCTATAGAGATCCTTTCTATGGGGAGGGGCCACAAAAGAGAAAAAAATGGGCTTTAGTAGCTTGGGAAAAACTCTACAAACCAAATACCCATGGAGGTGTTGGAATCAGGGACCCCCTGCATGCAAGCCGAGCTCTAGCAGCCAAATTATAGTGGAGATAGATTACCAACCCAGAGGCTTTCTGGGCCAAAGTGTGGAAAAAAAAATATGCACCTGAGGTAGATCCTCAAGACCTCATTCGTATGGATGGAATATGTCCGGAATATCTTATCTGGAACTCAGCCTGGGAGAATCGAGTGCTAGTCCAACAAGATAGTTTATGGGAAATTCATAATGGGAAGACCTTCGTCTTCTGGGATGATGCCTGGGAAAAACTCCCAACCCTAGCAAATCAAGAAGGAATGGAAAGTGCTAGAAATTTCATGTTGGAAAAAGGTTGGACCCAGGTACATCAGTATTAGTAGAGTGTGGGCTTCCCAGCAGCTGAACTTACATGAATTTGCAAAGACCCGTTCGACTGACCTATCCATCTAGACTCAGAGATCCTAAATCACATTAAAGTTGAAATTTCCCTCAAACAGATAAAAATAAGAAACGACCCATATATTATCCGATGAGGAAACAAAGGCAAGGGGACGTACAAAGTAAAAGATGCCTATTTGCAAGCAGTGAACTTATCAGAAGAGGATAGGAGATAGGATTGGCAGCGCATCTTGCAACCAGGGATCTGGACCAAAATAGCAACCTTCATGTGGTTGGTTCTCTCTAGAAAAGTGTTGACTTGGGATAAACTAAGATCGAAAGGGTATGAATGCCTCTCCATCTCCATGCTTTGCAAAACAAAGGAGGAAATCCTCTCCCATCTCTTCTTCTCTTGCGATGAAGCGAGAAGAATTTGGGATTATGGGGCAATAATGTTTCAGAGAGTTGGGACAGATAGAGAATACCCAACAAACCTAATTACCCAAAGGTTAGTTGAGCCATTCCAAAATCCCATCCTGAACAAATCTTGGAAGATATTTTCATGGATCTCAATGTCGAACCTGTGGAAAGAAAGAAATAGATGATTTTTTAAGAAAAAGTCCATACCTACTCAGGGAGTGTGGAAAAAAATTATAGAGAATATGCAAGAATCCATCGCGGGGAGTACTTGGGTAGTGGAAGAATGAATAGTACATGTGGGGGAAGAAGACATCTTTAAGCATTGGAATTTCGACCTGAACTTCCAGCAATCTCCCAAAACTCCTCCCCGAAAAATAGAAGCAACATACCAAGCTTGGCAGCATCTGGAAAGAAGGAACAACCAAACTGAATTTTGACGGTGCCTCCAAGGACAACCCTGGGAAATCTAATGAGGGGGGACTGTTGAGATACTAAAAAGGGAGAATCATGGATATGTTCACCAATAATCTAGGGTTTAATTCTAACAACGATGCAGAGCTAAAAGGACTCATCATAGGCGTGGACATGGAAAAACACCAGGGTATCTTGACTCTGTAGGTGGCAAGAGAATCTCTCCTGATCAAAACAACCTTAAATCGCCTAAGAGAGGGGGGGGAACCAGGAAAAGTATCCACAAACTGGAGATTTTTGTATGGATGGACGCAGGTCGCAAGCTTGATGCAGCACTTCCAGGTGTTAATTCCAACCCAAGTTCGTCGAAGCTCCAACTCAGTGGCGGACTACTTGGAAAATACAGACGTCCAACATAACTCCTGAATAATGAAGTGCCATTTAGGGGACCCCACTGAGGCCCATACTTCGAAATAAGCCACGAGGCTAAGCGATCTTGATATGAAACACCAAATGATGTTCCACACAATGGATCTAACAACAGATGGGGATCCAGCACAAGGGTATGGGACAACTGTCGAAAGACAGAGCAGTATGGGTTGAGCTGGAAAACTACAGTCACCTTCTGATCCCACCTGACTCTTTGAAAAGACGGAAGAAACTCGCACTCCATATAACTTGGCTGGCATCTGTCAAGTTGAGAGAAATCATGTTTTAGCAAGGGTTGGTGTTCATATCGACCATCCCAATATCCCACAATACTTTGATGAAAGGTCGAATGGAAGATGGATGGGCTAGTGGCTTCTCAAGAAGCGCTCACACTAGTACGTGGGGAGTATACAGAAAATATCGAGGGTCATTAGTGAAAACTAAGGTTGAGTGCCACCATCATGGTAAGGAGGGAAAAAACAATGGGAGTTTGAGTCAGATTCATAAGGTAGAGGTGATTCATAATTTGGGTAATTACAGGCAGAAGATCAAAAGGACGACATGTAGAGTCACCTACTGGTCGAACCATGTGATAGGATTAATGGCAAGGAGGAAAGGACATGGGGATTGTAGCCCCCTTTGGGCCTACCAATTTGGTTATTAAAGGAGCCTCCAGGTGATCCAAGAGAATAAAGGAAAACTTTTCTGAGCCAGTGGACGCGTCAGATTTGGTCGACAATCGGGAAGACCCCTCTGAAGCACTTCATCTATCTATGGATTGACAAAGGGATTTGGGTCCAATACCAGCTCCAATTTATCCATGAGATAATCTCAAGGGAGATAGAGCTTTGAATTTCTTGAACCATGGCCAGGGAGGGGACAGGACAAAAAGGTAAACAGTTGAATCCATCTTCGTCGAGAGGCTCAACTAGTCAGTCAAGGAAAGCTCGAGCATCTTGGATGGCTAAGATGCATTATCAGTACCTAAGCACAGAGAAAGAGAAGAAGCATGCAATGGGCATTGAGGAAGCTATCAGGCACCAACGTCACCTAACTTCAGATGTAGAAATTATTAGAGAGGTGCAGTACTGGTTGGACAACCCTAAATACACCCGCACCATAGAAACTAAATACTTCCAATTAGCAGAGATGTATTGGATAATGAAAGCTATTGTTGCTCAGGCTGTGGCTCAAGCCAAAAGGGATAATGACCAGACCATCTAGGTGATTGAAATTCTCGATGGAAAATTTGATCTCTTTTGTCGCTCGCAGTTCGAGATCAAGTTCAAAGTTCAATAGGAGACCCAGCACCATAACTCTACTAGAACGCAGGACTACCCAATTCAAATCAAGGATGATGGAATTCCAAGCGAGGCAGTTGACAAGCATGGAAAAGGTGACAAAGGCAAGGAGGGTTTGGAATACTTGGGGGGTTTTCACAAACCAGATGTCGGGTTCTGATCTTTTGTCTCTAGGTTTTTTTTTTTTCATTTATGTCTTGCCTCTCTTAAGTTTAAATCCATATGGGTATATACGAATCTACCCCTTCTTTTGTTTCTTTCGGAGGGGGCAATGTGGAATGCTTTGATATATATCATGTTGGTCAGGTTATCTTATGTATCATTGAAGGGGATGGTTTACATTTTGGCAGCCCCCATCTCAGAATCCTAGGGTGGTCTGTTTATACTTTTACCAGAACAAGGTCCCGGTTTCCTCTATGGCAGGCCCTTTCTAGTGGGATTGTACTTTTATTGTCTATAAATAGAAATACACTGCCATTTTAGATTAAAAAAAAAATGGAAAACTTGAAATCTTTCCCTTTTGTGTAAAAGTTTAAATTGTGATAAGATTTTCCTAGTTTTAAGAATTACGCCTTACACAGACCGCTCGGCACTCCTAGAAGAATTTTGGTAAACATATTCTTTTATTTATTAAAGTCCCGGGAAATATACTTTCCTTCTCTCTCTCAATGTATAAATATTTATATTTATACTAATATTAACTAGTCTGAGCATAGAGAAGGGAGCAAATGTTTGGAGTGTGACACCCAATGGAGTTTTAAACATTACAATATTAAATCAAATCCTTTTTAGAGTTGACCATCGAAGTTGACTATCAGAACAAATGGAAGGGAGTGTTTGAATGAAGAGCGAAGTTGTCCGAGCAATGGGTGAGTATTCTAAAAATTATAAAAAAGAATTAAATATTAAATCAAATCCTTTTCAGAGTTGACCATCGGAGTAAATGAAAGGGAGTGTTTGAATGAAGTGTGAAGACCTTAGGGTGATGACCTGAGTTGATATAATATTAAATATTACAACAATTAAACAAAAATTCATTTTCCTTTTCGAAGTTGACCATCAAAGTTGACTGTCGAACAAATGATAGGAGCACGCGCAATTAGACTCCGAAGAGTTTGGAATACGACTTCGAAGAGTTTCAAGTATGATAGCTAGAATATTATAAGGTTATAAAATATATAGTAGTGCACTCGAAGGAGGTTTGAATTACCTGAAATAATATATAATATTAAATATATTATTTTAACTCTCTCTCTCTATGTGTGTGTGTGTGTGTGTGTGTGTGTGTGTGTGTGTGTGTGTGTGTGTGTGTGTGTGTGTGTGTGTGTGTGTGAATATTTTGGTGCGAAGTCATAAGCCAAGATCTTTGATTTATATATTAATCAAGGTTAATAAACCTAAGTATATTACAATTTAATTAATAATATTGGAACATGACATAATTATGTTAATTAATTAAATTATAAGATAATCATTACAGGATTGGTATATAAATTAATACCAAAACCCTTTATGGTATGTAGAGTTCCCAAGGGAAAGAGAGGGAAAGTAAATCCTCATTAATTACCAGGCCGAAATTTTAGGCTAAGTAAAAATGTAATTACGAGGGGGGGAAGGGAATCAATTAGTGGAGACTAATTATTCTTAATGAGGATTAAATAATTCAATACCAAGGAATGGTATTTTAAGAAAATATTGATTAAGTAACTTTATCAGTTTATAGGAAAATGACCAACGTCAATCTCTTGTCGAGCAATCCTTTGTACCTTATGATGACGTGGTGCATCACAGTGGGTCCACTTGTCAAGTGGATATTGAGCCATATGTCACATCACGAGACATGTACAATGTGGTAGCAGTGACCAAGGTGGCAAGCGAGAATTCAATCTCATCGTAGATCCTCGCAGGCCCCATGTAAGCTAAGTGTAGTTGGAGCAGGAGAAGAGTCGTTAATTTTCATGCGAGTAGGCAACTCTGAAGTAATAAGAGTGGTTGATGTTACAAACCTGAGGGTTGTTGGATCTGTAGGTTATATTTGTCGGAGTATGTGTAGTCGAAGAGATTCTATCATAGTGGTTTAGGTTGGGGAATCTACTAACTCCGATGGGAGGACTCTAGTGAAGAGGAAAATTTTCAAACCAACGAATTGGGGAGTTGGATGGGTCAAGTGGAGAATGCCACATCAGTGCCATGTCGAATGGAACTAGTGACAGAGAACCATGTGGTTTCTACATGGCACTAAAGATGAACTCAATAAATCAAAGTCTGGAGACTTTAAGAGGCTGTAACTTTTGATCCAAAGCTCAGTTTTCAGCATGGTTACAGTCGTTGGATAACTCTTAATGAGCATAAGACAATGGTAGTCTACAAAAGAGGCTTTGAGAAAATTGAGTAAAAGAGAAAATTTAATACCCCATCTCTTAGAAAGTTACTTAGGGGGTTGAGAGTGTTACATAGTGGTATCAGAGCAGGAAACAACACTTGGCCTTCTTGGGCCCATGGAAGAGTCGAATAAATTTTATTAGAGAACTTTTAAGGGAGAGTGCATGCTACCCTACCCTATCCATAAGAGCTTATTTAAACTTTATTACTAAAAAGAGGGATGAGACATTATGTTGTTTTTACATGTTTAAACATGAATTGTATGTTGTTGTTATATGCTTAATGATGAAGTTAATTTCACCTTACATAATTACTTGTGTTGTTCACAAATTAGTGGATAATTAACTAGCAAAAAATGTTGTAATCAGCACTTAAATAGTCAGTGGACAGCAAGGAAAACTATAGCATAAAGAATGGTGACATGGCATAAGATGAGAGAGAGCTCCCATAACATAGAAGAAGAGTCTTGTGAAAGGAGAGTGGTGGAAATACTTCCGACTTTGGCTGAAACTATAAGAAGCCTCATGGCAGAATTACAAAGTTTTAAAGTGGACAATTATAGGCTTATAAAAGAACAAGAAAAACAAACTGAAATATGTTAAGCCCTAATATTGGCTCATTACCCCTTAATTGGGGCATATTAAATTAGTAATTTTATTTTATTTATGTCGGATTTATTCCATTAGTTGTAATTATACCTCCTAGTCTCCTATATATACCAAGGAGACATTTTCATTTGGAATCATCTTGTACTTGAACATTTATGTGGGGTAAAAGGAGGTTGCCCCCTTGAAGAGGCTTATTATCTGAAATTCTCTCTTTTTCAACGCATTGAGTACTTATTCTGAGGTTTTTCTATGCTATATTGATATTTGGTTCTTAACATATGGTATCAGAGCTCAAGGTCTTGGGGTTTCGTTGCTACATATGAGACACCATGGAATTTTTGCTATAATTTTTTTTCTAAAACGATTCAGAAGGAATGACTTCGAGGCTATTTAGTAGACAAATCAAGGTACGTTGGGTTAAAATTTCAGCTCCTGAGGCCTTACAACTTCGGAGATACAACCTTTGTAAGATAGAGTTTTGGACTCATCCTGAATTGAGTCATTGCGGAATTTTCACTATAAAAAAAAATTTGTAACGTTTCAGACCCTTAACTTTGGTACTCAATTGGCTCATAACTCATCCTATCATCCTCAATTGGATGAACAAACTGAGATAGTGAACAAATGTCTGGAAGGCTACCTTTATTGCTTTGTCTCTGATAAACAAACACAATGGTTCAAATGGTTACCCTTGGCAGAATGGTGGTATAACACTTCCTTTCATACTTCAACAAAAATGACACCCTTTATGGCACTCTATGGATACCACCCTCCTTCCATCACTTCTTCTCTAAAATAAAAATCTAAGGTTCAAGCAGTGGAAGATCACATCGAGCATCAACAACAAGTTCTCCAAATCTTAAAGTTCAACCTAACCATGGCACAGAATCACATGAAACAACAAGCAGATCAACATCATAGTGAAAGAAGTTTTGAAGTAGGGGATTGGATGTTTTTAAGACTACAACCATACAAACAGATGTCCCTCAAGCAAGCCAAGAAGGATAATAAATTATCACCAAAGTATTATGGCCCTTATAAGTTGTTGCAAAAGATTGGTACTATGGCATACAAATTGGAGTTGCTTGCATCTTCACGAGTACACCCAATTTTCCATGTTTCATGATTAAAGAAGGTTACAGGTGACAAGATCCGAGTTCAAAATGTATTGCCAGAACTTGATGAGGAAGGAAAAATCATATTGGAGCCTGAAGCCATCACTGACACAAGAATTCGTCAACTGAGGAATAGATCCATTTCAGATTATCTCATTAAATGGAGGAAACTATCAGTTGAAGATTCCACTTGAGAAGATGATTCTTTTATACAGAAGCATCCAGAGTTACTCAAGCATTACGGACAACACTTATCTCAAGGGGAGTTGCATGTTAAGCCCTAATATTGGCTCATTACCCCTTAATTGGGGCATATTACATTAGTAATGTTATTTTATTTATGTCGGCTTTATTCCATTAGTTGTAATTATACCTCCTAGTCTCCTATATATACCAAGGAGACATTTTCATTTGGAATCATCTTGTACTTGAACATTTATGTGGCATAAAAGGAGGCTTCCCCCTAGAAGAGGCTTATTATATGAAATTCTCTCTTTTTCAAGGCGTTGAGTACTTATTATGAGGTTTTTCTATGCTATATTGATATTTGGTTCTTGACAAAATAAGTGTAGTTTTGTTGCAAAGCTTTCCAAACATACAGAGGCAGCTGCAACATGGGCCAGCAACCAATAATGTGGACAAACATTAGTCCAAGAAAACCTAGAGTCCACCTGAGATACAAAAACATGGCCCTGAAAATAGCAACACGAGAAGAATCACCTCAAAGAATGCCCAACATGGAGCCAAGAGGCGTGCTAATGTCAAGGATTCATTTGAAGAATCCTCTAGTGAGGGAGCTGACAACTCCAAGGAACTATGCAGCACTGAGACTACTTCACATTCTCTGAGGAGAAGAAAGAGGAGGAAACAATCCAAGATCCATGACCTTGAAGAGTTTAAGATGTTGAAATAATGTAACTACGAAGAGCATTCTTATTATTATTGTTATTTTATTATTAGGATTAATCCCCATTGTGGATTAATCATGTCGGTAATTGTATAAGGACCAAATCCCCTTTTGCAGATTGGTCATCGGACAATTATA
>ML784541.1:96299-108646 GCA_009831015.1 Picea engelmannii | reverse complement strand
GGTTGCAGAAGGCAACGTGCTAAAGGAGAGATCATAAATGAAGCAATCATCAGTGGAAAAGAAGAAGGTGGGTCACTCAGAAGCTGCCATGACCCACACTATTGAAGAATCCATGTGAACTCTAGAAGATTAGCTCACATCAAACTACAAGGCGCTACCATACATATGCAAAGTTGTCACAAGTTTACCAGAACTCAAGATTGATCAAGAAGGCATGTGCAATGGATGTGCGCAAGGGAAGAACATCAAGAACCATTTCCGAAGAGGGGCAACAAGGCAGAATATGTCCTAGAACTCATTCATTCAGATGTAGGTGGCCCAATGCCATCATCCTCCATTAATGGGTATGTATACTATGTATCATTCATTAATGATTATTCTCATAAAAGACCTGGATATATTTGAAGTGTTCAACAAGATCAAGGAATTCAAAGCCTTGATAAGAGAACCCTTATGTAAGGAAGATTAAGATACTCAGGTCAGATAATGGAGGAGAATATACCTCAGAAGAGCTCGTGAACTTCTGCAAAGATGTTGGGATCAAGATTCCCAAAAAAACGGTGTAACTAAATGGAAGAACAAAACCATGCTGGAAGCCGTGAAGATCAAGATCTTCCTATGTGCTTATGGGCAGAAGCAGCAATGATAGTTGTTTATGTGTAGAACTGATTATCCCATAGCACACTTCGGCTCAAGACACCAGAAGAGATGTTCACCAGAAAGAAGCCAGAGGTAAGCCATCTCAAAATATTTGGTTGTCCAGTCTTTAATACCAAAAGAGAAAATACACAAGTTGGAACCCTCCGGAAAGAAGGGATACTGTGAGGTATCCAAGGCCTTTAGAATCTACATACCTGGTCACCGTCATATTGAGATCAGCAGGGACGTGACCTTTGATGAATATGTTGCACTTAATAAATCGATAATATTCCATCTTGAAGAAGTATATGAAGAGGAACCTGTAAATCCAAGGACTACAGAATCTGTGAGGAAATTTCCCAGAACTGCAAAACCAGTAAGGGAAGTCGTAACTTCCCCTGATGAGGAGACTCATGAAGATCATGATATAACAGAAATTTAAGAACCTCCTCAAATGACCTTCTCCCATAAAAGAAATCCTGCTTGGGCAAGAGATCTTATTCAAGATGGAGAGAAGTGTGGTGTTCCAGAAGGAACTACGAGACAGGTGAAAGACCAAAGCCATTCTCCAGTTACACGGCTTGATGTGTAATCTACTAGATGAAGAGCCTACATGCCTTGAAAAATCCATTCAAAAGAAGGAATGGGCAGATGCCATGACAGAGGAATACCAATCCATAATGAAGAACGAAGTATGGGAAATAGTTCCTAGATCAAAGAATAAAGATGGGGTATCCTACAGATGTCTCTTCAAAATAAAACATTCTGCTGATGGAAGTATTGAGAAATATAAAGCAAGATTTGTCGCTCGTGGATTTTCCCAGAAGGAAGGCATTGACTATGAAGAGACATTCGCTCATGTGGCCAGATACACTTCGATCAGAACCATTATAGCTCTTGCTGCCAAGATGAAATGGAAGTTGCACCAAATGGATGTGAAGACAGCTTTCCTGAATAGTGCTATCGAAAAGGAAGTGTATATAGAGCAACCCCAAGGATTTGAGGTTGCAGACAGGACGTCTCATGTCTTCCGATTGAAGAAAGCCTTATACGGATTGAAGCAAGCTCCCAGAGCTTGGTATGGCCGTATAGACAGTTTCTTGACGAGCTTAGGCTTTACCAAAAGTAAAGCAAACTCAAATCTCTACTTTAAAATTATGGATAATGAACCAGTAATATTACTACTATATGTGGATGACTTATTCTTAACTGGAGAAGAAAAGCTCATCACTGAATGTAAACAGAGACTTGCCGCAGAATTTGAAATGAAAGACCTTGGTCTAATGCATTACTTCTTAGGCCTTGAGGTATGGCAGAGTCCAGAAAGAATCTTCCTTAACCAAGGGAAGTACACGGTCGAAATCTTAAAGAGATTTGACATGCTAGAATGCAAGTCCATGAATACTCCCATGGAAGCAAAGCTAAAGTTGTTGGTCGATACTTCGTCAGATTTGATAGATGCCACACTGTACAGACAGATTATTAGATCATTGATGTACCTGACGAACACCAGACCAGACATTTGTTTTGCAGTGAACACCTTGAGTCAATTTCTGGTAAAGCCCATACGTGTTCATTTAGTGGCTGCAAAACATGTGATGAGGCACCTTAAAGGTACAATGGATTATGGTCTCAGCTATGATGGAGATCATGACTTCACATTGAATGGATATATTGATGCAGATTGGGTAGGAAGTGTTGCTGACAGAAAAATCACTTCCGAATGTTGTCTCAGTTTGGGATCAGCCATGATCTCATGGCAGAGTAGGAAGCAATCCAGTATTGCTCTCAGCACAGCGGAAGCAGAGTACATTGCCGCATGTTTTGCTAGCTGCGAAGCTATATGGCTTTGAAAGTTGTTGACAGGCCTATTTGATTTGGAGATGAGAGCAACCGCGATTCTATGTGACAATCAAAGCTGCATTAAAATGAAAGAGAATCATGTGTTCCACGACAGGCTGAAGCACATAGAGATCCGCTATCATTTCATCCGCGACATGGTACAGAGAGGAGCCTTGAATCTCTAGTACATTAGCACGAATGAACAAGTTGCTGACGTGTTGACTAAGCCTCTATCTCATGTAAAGTTTGAACACTTTCGAGATAAGCTTGGTATAGTCTGAAAGGACCCTCCCTGAAAGGGGGAGTATGTGTATTCCTTGCTTCTGACCTAGTTGTTAGACATAAAGCAAGATGAGTCATGCTTTTGACCTTGTTGTTAGACGTAAAGCATGACGTTGTGTGATCCTTGATTTTGACCTCGTTGTTAGACGTAAAGCAAGATGAGTCATGCTTCTGACCTCGTTGTTAGACGTAAAGCATGACGTCATGTGATCCTTGCTTCTAACCTCACTGTTAGATGTAAAGCAAGATGAGTCATGCTTTTAACCTCGTTGTTAGACGTAAAGCATGACGTCGTGTGATCCTTGCTTATGACCTCACTGTTAGACGTAAAGCAAGATGAGTCATGCTTCTGACCTCACTGTTAGACATAAAGCATGACACCGTGTGATCCTTGCTTCTGACCTCACTGTTATACGTAAAGCAAGATTAGTCATGCTTCTGACCTCGTTGTTAGACGTAAAGCATGACGTTGTGTGTTCCTTGCTTCTGACCTCGTTGTTAGATGTAAAGCAAGATGAGTCATGCTTCTGACCTAGTTGTTAGATGTAAAGCAAGATGATTCCTCGCTTCTGACCTCGTTGTTAGACATAAAGCGAGATGTTGATGTGTTCCTTGCCTCCGACCTCATTGTTAGACGTAAAGCAAGATGAGTCATGCTTTTGACCTAGTTGTTAGACGTAAAGCATGATGTTGTGATTCCTCGCTTCTGACCTAGTTGTTAGACGTAAAGCGAGATGATGATACTCCTTGCTTCTGACCTAGTTGTTAGACGTAAAGCAAGATGTGATTGACACTGAGCTAGTGTAGTACTATGATGTGACATTCTTATCAGTTGTGACATTGAGCCAGTGTAGTACTATGATGTGTCAGCCTAGTGTTGTGATGAGGTGTCATTTTTATTGATACATATTGATGCAGATGATGATGGCATTCTTTCTAGAATGATGATGGTGTTGATGCAAAAAACTTCTGATGACTCGTAAATGTGCTAGTCAATGTTTCAAGATGATATTGACGATATTGTCCTTCTGATGCCACTGATGATGTAGACCTCTCTCGCCTGATGTTGATGAAGAATACCCTTCTTGTTAAGGGGGAGTGTTGAAATAATGTAACTGTGAAGAGAATTCTTATTATTATTCTTATTTTATTATTAGGATTAATCCCCATTGTGATTAATCATGTTGGTAATCGTATAAGGACCAAATCCCATTTTGCGTATTGGTCATCGGACAATTATAAAGGGCAGAATAAGAAGTCGGCCCCAGCAGTTATTATTGAAGACCCGGAATTAAATAAAGGTGGGTTTACCCACCCAGAGTGAGAGGTCAGCCCTGCCAGTGAAACCCTCTCACACGTGCCAATCTTGTATAAATAAGAGGCTAGCGCCTCACTTCTAACACACAACTCACTTGCTCATTATCTTATGAGGCAAGCTGCAATTACCAGTTGGAGAGAGGAGAAGAAGAGTGGTGCATATCTTGGAGAGGACTATCTGTATTGGTTTGAGTTATCTCTTGAACATTGTATAAGCTATTTATGATAAGGAAGTTTTTGTTGGGTTTTCTTCCCCTAGAGGGTTTCCCAGGATAAACGTTGTGTCTCTTGTGAATGTGTATTTCTCAGTGATCTTGTTCTTATGATTCTCTTATCTATTGAAATGCAAAGAACTATAATAATGGCATAAACATTAACATAAGAAATCCAAACCACCCACTTTTGATGGATAAATTAAAAAGGGGGAAGAAACAAGAGTTTGGTTGCTTGGCTTAAAGAAGTACTTTAGAGTTCATGACTACTCGAATAGCCATTTTCAACTTGAATGGAAAGGCCTCCATTTGGTGGGAGGACCTTAGGAATGCAAAGGGAATCCATGAAAAAGAATTGTCATGGAGGCAATTAGAGAAATTCTTTAAGAAGAAGTACATGTATGAAAGGTTCTATGATGAAAAGGCTAAGGAGTTATATGAACTCAAGCTCGGACAGCTCACCATAGATTAATATATTAACAAATTTCTTGAGTTGATGAGGTATGTGCCCTACATAAAGGTTGAAAAGATAAATATGCAGTGATTTAATAGTGGGCTTCCTCAATCCTTCCGATATAGAATTAAGTTTGACAAACCTAATCATTTAGAATACACTATTAGGGAGGCAAGGTATTTCTATGAGCAATTCAAGAACAAGGCATAACCATGTAAGGATTGGAAGAAGAAAAGTAAATTGGGATTCAAGAAGAAGGGGTTTAAATTTTCAAGATTTAAGAATCATGGGAAAAACTCTAATATAAGCCTTCCTACTAAGAGTGGGTATTAGCATAATTTTCCATCTCAAAGTGGAAATAAACCCTTTCGATCAGCCCCAGGAAAGACTGATAATACAAAGAGAGATCCATTGAAATTTTGGGGGTGTGGAGAAGAACATTTGTTAAGGGACTGCCCACATAGGCAACATGACAGTAGGAGGGCCTACAACATCCAAGAAGCTACCACAGTCAATGATGTGGCTAGGAGCATGCCGTAAATTTATGCAACCCTGGATAATAGACAAGTTGACCACCAAGCTTCAGTGGTGGAGATGGAAGGTATGATTTCCAACCGCCATGTTTCCATTTTAATTAACCCTGGTTATAATTTGAGTTATGTTTCCCCTCAAACAGTTGAGAAATGTAAATTGAAACAAGTAAAACATGTTAAATCATGGCTCGTACAACTAGTCACTAGAACAAAAAGAAAGGTAACAAAGGTCATATCAGTATGCCAATTCATTATGAATGGGTTGTCTACCCAGCAACTCTAAACATACTCTCTTTAGGATCTTATGACATGTTGATTGGCATGGACTGGTTGGCTACCCATAAAGCCAAGTTGGATTGTTACAATAAAACATTAGAGTGTGAAGATGAGGAAGGGAAGAAAAGGACCCTACAAGGAATTCAAAAGCTTGTCTCGTGAGATAAATATCGACCCTTATAGTGAAGAAGTATTGTAGAAAAGGATGTCCTTTGTATGCAATACAAGTACTGAACTTTGTTGAGGAAAATAAACCAAGCCTAGAGGACCATCATATATTGAGAGGGTATAAATATGTGTTCCTAGAAGAGGTACCAGGTCTACCTCCAAGAAGAGACATTGATTTCTCAATAGAACTTGTACCTAGAGCAGTGCCAATGTCTAGCGTACCTTATAGAATTATTTCACCGAAGCTAGTTGAGTTCAAACTACAACTGAAGGAGATGTTGGACAAAGGCTACATCCAGCCAAGTGTGTATCCTTGGGGAGCACCAAACTTATTTGTGAAGAACAAGGATGGTACACTCAGGTTGTGCATAAACTACATGCAACTCAAAAAGATGACAATTAAGAATAGGTATCCCTTACCAAGAATTGATGACTTGGTTGACCAGTTAAGGGGTGCTGCAATTTTCTCCAAGATTGACTTGAGTTCTGGATACCATCAAGTCTGGATTAAGAATGAATAAATCCACAAATCAAACTTTAGGACAAGATATGGGCACTATGAATTTGTGGCAGTGCCATTTGGGCTTACCAATGCACCAAGCACCTTCATGTGCTTGATGAATAACGTGCTCAACAAGTTCTTGAAGAGATTTGTGTTGGTATTCATTGATGATATCCTAATATATTCTAAGAGAGGGGAAGAGCATGAAGAGCACCTCAAGTTATTCCTTCAAGTGTTGAGAGAGCACAAGCTCTATGCAAAATTTAGTAAGTGTGACTTTTTCCAAAAACAAGTCCATTGCTTAGGACATGTCATCACTAAGGAAGGAGTGCCAATTGATCCTTACAAGATCAAATCCATTATGGATTGGAATACACCAAAACATATAGTGGATATCATATCCTTTATGCGCCTAACGGGATACTATAGAAGGTTCATAAAGGGGTTTGACAAGATTGGTTGTCCAATCACCTCCCTTCAGAAAAAGGGAGTCAAATTCGTTTGGACAACAGAGTGTGAAGATAGTTTTCAGTAGCTATGACACCTTTTAACCAATACACATATGTTGAAAATTGCAGACCCAAACAAGGACCTCCTTATGTGTACATATGCTTGTAAGGAAGGACTCAGAGGAGTCCTTGTGCAAGAAGGACATGTGATTTGCTACGAATCCTTAAAATACATGAAATCAATTATGTGACACGTGACTTGGAATTGGATTCCATAGTACATGCTTTGAAAATGTGGAGGAATTACCTCCTAGGTAGAAAATTTATACTTATGACAGACCATAGTGGGTTGAGATATTTGTTTGACCAGCCCAAACTTAATGTTATACAAACTAGGTGGATGGCTCTCCTCGGTGAATTTGATTTTGAAATCAAACATATTAAGGGAAAAGAAAATAGAGTGGTCAATGACCTCATTAAAAGTATGAAAGTTATTCACTTGGCAGTTATAAACACAAGTGAATCAGAGATCAAAGAAATGGTTAAAGGTGCACAAGGAACATATGAGTTTTTCAAAACGGTAAAGTCACATATAGAGAAAAAGCCTACATGGTTGAAGTGTGGGGGATATCAATTGTTGAATGATGGTATGCTAACCCACAAATGTTGGTTGTATATTCCAAATTGTGATGACATTAAGGGATTTCATCGGGGATGAACCATATAAAAGACCATATTCTAGCCATTCGGGTTATCAGAAAAGGATCACAACCACTAAGAAACTATTTTATTTGCCAAGAATGAAAAAGGACAGAGTTGATTACTTAACTAAATGTTTAGAATGTCAATAGGTTAAAGTGGAACACGGGCACCCAACAAGGTTGTTGCAGCCCCTACCAATTTCAGAATGGAAATGGGAAACTATCTCGATGGATTTTATCACTGGATTGCCTAAATCAACCAAACAAAATGATGTCATTATGGTGGTTGTGGATAAACTGAGCAAAGTTTCTCACTTTGTCCTCGTAAAATCAACCTACAAGGCAATATATATTGCCAATATTTTCATGAAATATATATTTAGGCTACATGGTATACCTAAGGAAATCATATCAGACAGAGATACAAGATTTACTTCAAATTTTTGGAAGTCTCTATTTGCGAGTTTTGGGACTAAATTGTTGTTTAGTACAACCTGTCACCCTCAAACTGGTGGATGGACAGAGAGGGTAAACCAAGTTCTATAGGACATGTTAAGGATGCCTGCAATGCATCATCCCAATAAATGGGAAGAATACCTACCTCTTGTAGAATTTTCCTACAATAATGGTTATCGTAAGTCATTGAAGATGAGTCCTTTTGAGGCTCTCTATGGTAGACAATGCAATATTCCAATCAGCTGGAATAACCTAGTGGACATAATAACACTTGGGACATATATGCTCAAGAAAATGGAACAACAAGTAATTCAGATAAAACAAAATTTGAAAATATCTCAGGATAGACATAAGAGCTATGTAAACAGAAATATGACTCCTAGAGAGTTCAAAGTAGGAGATATTGTGTATCTCTGAATTAGACCCAAAATAAGTTCCTTGAGGATGGGAATTTGTGCCAAGTTGGCACCTCGATTTTGCGGGCCCTTTGAAATTTTGGACAGAGGGGGACCTATAGCCTATAGAATAGCACTTCCTCCCACCGTGAAAACACATAATGTTTTCCATGTTTTGTTACTGAAGAAATATGTGCATGAGTATAATCATATAATTCACTCGTTTGTGATCCAGGTGAAACCAGAGGGAGAATTCTTTCCATACCCACAATGCGTACTAGACAGGAAATAAATCCCACTCGGGAACATAACCATTGAACAGGTCAAGGTGCAGTAAAAACACTTTGGTCCAGATGAAGCTACATGGGAAATGGAGGATACCATGAAACATGCATACTCATTTTTGTTCATTGTTGTACATAAAGATCACAGAGCAGGTAGAACATCGAGGACGATGTTCCTTTAAGGGGGAAGGAATTGTAACACCCATGTTTTCCCCATCTTGTAAATATAATTATGTTATTACTAAAATACTATGGATAAGTCTCTTATGTGTAGATTTTGGAAAATTATGAACCTTTGTTAATAAGGTAATTTAAATGTTTCTGCTATTAAATAAAAACGGAAATTGTTGAACAATTGTTGAAGGAGTTGTCAATGCAAATTATGATGCCTAAGAGTGGATGGTAAGCGGAACCAGTAATGGTTGAGATGACCCCTACCAGACCAGCACTATGTTGGATTTAACATGCCTATACAAGGAACAGCCCTATGTCCTAGAGAACTTAATTACCAGTCAAGATGGTAGTTGGGAAGTATTCCTCAAGAATCAATGAGGAGATGGGAAGAGGACCCTATCTAGAAACTTCCTTATCTAACCCATGAATTGGGAAATGGACCCACGAAATCTTGTTGTAGAAGGAAAGTAAAAGAGGAAAATCATGGGCAGAAGGCAGAGGAGACACATGAATGGGTCTAGGGACCATATCTGAAGAAGAAGAGTGTGTGCAACTCTCTAGTTCATAAGAGAACTGAGAAAATAAATTATTTTGGGTACAAGAACTATTGGGTAGTGTTTTCTAATCAAGCTAATAAATGGGCTTTAGAGAAATCGAGTGAGAAATCACAACATCCCCCTTGCTTGGTGGATAGAATATTGGACTGTCATGTTCCTGTGGGAGAAGGAGAGTAACCTTCATCCCTTTCTGTTGGTTGACCAAAAGAAGAACTCTCTCTCATGGCATCATAATCTAGCTAGGGGTGGCCAGTTGTGGAATACACCAAGACCATTTGTGCCTATGGTTTGGTGAAAAGTGGCACACCCTTCAACAATTACCAACTATTTCTAAGTTTCATATATGTGTTTCATGTGTCTTGTATTGTCATGACTAATTTATTTTATACTATGGATTTCCTGTGCTAGATAAATGTGGAATTTATTATCATGTTCAAATGATGGAATTGTCACTCTGATTGTCTGGCTAGCTGGGAAATCTGAAATAAAGTTTGGAAAACATATTTTGTGGTTGGTTTTCTGCTTGTCTTTGTTTGGGAAGGGAAGTTGTTAATAATGAGTTATTACTCAAATTACGAACAAAGAGTTTATTGATCACCTGTAGTAATATGTATGAATAAATCCCCAAGTATTAGTAAATTCAAACCATTAAAATCCTCATAAAGCAGCTTTGTAAATAAGAAAATGCAATCTATGTTAGAAACTCGAAGGTCGGACAACTGACTTTGGTCTCTCTGTTGGTCTGGAAAATCTACTAGACTCGGAACTTGAAGGGAGTTCAAACCCCTGGTTGATGTTAAGGAAATAAGTCCAACGTTAAAGAGAGGCGAAGTATTTTAAAAATAAATAATAAGAAAAGAATGAGAAATGCAAATTCAAGCTTTAAATTTAGAATTTAATGCATTGTGATTAATTAAGCTTCATTAGAATTTGGGAAGAGAGGAAATTTTACAAGGAATTACACAGTAAATTTGATGTCCAAAGGGAAAAGATTTGGGAATAGTAACTATTCCCTCAAAATAGCAAAGAGATGCATGTAAATAAGAGATTAGTAAATTCTGCTAAAAACATAGTCTTACCATGGAGGATTTGATTTTCCAAGAAATCAAATATTATGGAAAATAATTTAAATGAATAATTTGCATAAATTTATAAATGTAAATGTGTAATTCTATATTTTATGGGAAAGTTGAACGAATGGTAAAGTCTGGTAAGTTCCCGAGGTGTAGGACAGTCGGTGACGGAGTGTGTTGTTAAGCCACTCCATGTTAAAAAGTCACTGGTTCGAAACCTACAGGAACAAAAAATCCAACCATACTGCCCAAAGGGGTTGGATCCAATGGTGGAACGCGAGGAGTTTTTCACCGTTGGGAAAGGTTCAATTCTCATGAGGGCTTTACCTGGAGCCATGGGGACACCTTGAGGTAGTGGTCGAACGTGTGGTTGCACCCAGAGATACTATAATAAATGGTATCGTGACCCGTGCACACATAAGTGGATCAAAGCCCACCCCCATGTCCTTCAACTTCTAAAGTGTAACGAGTTGGGAAGTCGTTCACGATGTCGCGTGGGAGTCACTCATTGCATGTTCTGCGTTACCTTCCTCGACACGTTTCCTTTTTCTTCCAAGGTGCTCACAATATGATCACACCCGACCAACCGGAAGGAGACAAACTCGTGAATTGAGAATCCTCACGCATCCTGGTGTGTTAGGGTTTAAGCCGCCATGGAAGGTCAGGGAGGGGAGCCGCCGCCCCCTCCTTCCCCTGTCTCCTCTTTTCGCCGTCTGGTAGAGGCGTGTAGCAAGCAGTCGATCACAACAGAAGCCCCCAGCTTCGTCAAAAAAATGAAGGATATTCCAGAAATAGATCTTCCTCCTGACCAACCGATGAAAATCGCCCTCTCACTCTCTGAATGTGGTCTCATTGGTCAATTCATGGGCCTCTGGCCCTCATCCAGATCCACAGAAAACTGGGTACAGCGAAACTGGCGACTACTGATTGCAAACAGTGTTACCAGCTACGCGGTCGGACGTGGCTATTTCATCTTCGAATTTATATCCCAGGAGGACAGAGACCTAATCTTCAGGAACGGCCCTTACTTCATGGGCACTCAAGGGATTTATCTGAATAGATGGACTCCGAGCTTCGATCCTGCCTCAGAAATCCCCAAAGACGTCCCGGTCTGGGTCAGACTTCCCAATCTCCCAATCCATTGTTGGAATTCCACGTCTCTCCAAGCAATCGGCAATGGTCTTGGGCGCTACATTGATCGAGCAGAGCCAAGGGATCAGTATTCTTGTGCACGCATATGCGTAGAGGTAGATCTGGAAGTCGGCCTACCAGAAGCTATCAAGCTCAAGGTCGGAGTCTGGAACCATTTACAAAAGTTGGATTACGAACAGCTTCCGTTCAAGTGCAGAGGCTGCCATGAATATGGTCACTTCCTCAGAAACTGCCCAAAAGCACCCCCCACTGCCACAGAAAAAGAAGGAGAGGAAGGATGGCAGCAAGCCCGGAAAGGGAGATCAAGAGCAAGAGGCCAAAGAAGAGAGCAGGCGGAACCACAGAAAACCAAATCCACCGAAGCCCCAGGAAAGGAGAACAGCTTCCGAATCCTAGGCCAAAACACGGAGGAAAGTGTTCAAGACCCAAATGAGGCAAGCCCGCAGGAAGGTATGGAAGATCAGAACTCGAAAGATAAAGGAAACACGCCAACAAAAGAGGAAGGGACACAAAGCAACCCACCTCAGCCACAGGATGGACGCCAAAATGCAGAGGATGGGGAGATCCAAACAGAAAGTGAAACAGAAGAGGCAAATGGACAGTGGATCTCCCCAAAGAAAAAAGCAAGAGGCCGAAAATCAAAAATTGAAGAAAGGAACCAAGAAACCCAAAAAGCAATGTTGAATGGATCACAACCCACCCTCAAATCGACCTACTCTGGACATCAAACGCGGAAGTAACTCAAAGCCTCCCAAGGAGGCCCCTCCAACCCAGGTATTTAATGATCATAACCTCCTGGAATTGCAGAGGAATGGGAAGCAAAAAAAAGGAAGAAGCTCTGAAAGATATCCTCAAATCTTCGGAAGCAAGCATCCTACTGC
>ML784541.1:62389-80849 GCA_009831015.1 Picea engelmannii | reverse complement strand
ATGTAATGTAGATAAGCAGGCATTTAATGGTTTTAATGCTGTTAGATAGAAATTAGCTGTAGATTAGACAGTTTTTACTTCCAGGAGGGAAAACGAATATAGGCACCCTCCTTGTATAATTGAGATTATTATTCAGCATTAGGGCAGAAGCAAGGAAGAACAGAGCAGAGAGCTTGTGAAGAAACTCCATGTATAGATATTGAATTAATAGGAAAAGCTTCGATTCAAATCCATGGATGTGTTTGATCTCTCTGTGTTGTTGATATTATGCCTTTGCATGTTTGCTTCTTTATATGCTTATCTTTTATATGCTGCGTACGTGATTGAATATCAGGTTCGTAACCTGAGGGGATGAGGGAATAAGTCCCAATTGATTCACTGTTTGAACCAAGAGATTCCTGCATAGAGTGCAGTCAAATTCCTCCGCATAAAGTGCGTGAGGGGGTTCAACAGCGAGCTCTTATTCTCGTCGACCAGAGTTGAGTTGGGTTATTCGAACCGTGCAGGTGAGTGTAGGTCGAATTGAAGTCTCAGAGCCGAGTCTGAGAGAAGGAGGACTGGACCGTGTTAGCAGGATTGCACAGGTCTAGACGACTTCAACACTTTGAGAGCTGTTGGAAGTCGAGCACAGGAAGAACGTGAGAAGTCTCTGAAGGAGTCAGAGAGAGACAAAGTTTAGGAGGGATAGTTCCTTACAAGCATCTCAGGAACAGGCCTGGGAGAGATTGAACCAAGGAAAAGCTTAGAAGCCGGAGGATTCTCAAGAGGAAGAGAATCGACGACGTGTAATTCCAGTGAAGTTCCACGAAATCTCGAGGACCCTCAGATCATGGAGGAGCTGCGTGGAAGAGAACCCGTAAGCACAGGTGTGGAGAATCAAAGTTCATCGAACTTCGGGGTTTCGGCGTTCGGGGATTGGTAAGGTGAGAGTTCTACACCTCGAGAAATCGCAAGTTGCGATTCCCCGAATCGATCTGAGTCGTTGATCGGAGAGGGGACACGTGGCGCAGGATCCCTGAGGATCGGGGTTCGGCATTCGGCGTTTCCCGAAGGCAAGAGTTCAACCTCTTTGAAATCACGACCAGCGATTTCCCGAATCGATCGGAGCCGTCGATCATAGCGGGGACACGTGGCGCGGGATCCTGAGGAGTCGAGATTCGGGGTTTTGTAAGGACCGTGACCTTGTGCATCAAGAGACGCGAATTCCTGAATCGCGATTTCCCAACAGCACGAGTGGGAGATAGGTGTCAAGGGGTTAGACCTCCCCATGGGATGTTGACAGGTGGCATCGGAGAATCGGAGTTCGGGGTTTTGTGATGCAAGAGAATTGCGGCCGGTGAAATCGCAATCCCGCGATCCCCGATTGCACGAGCGAAGGAGGTGACGTAGCTGAGTGGGACCTCCAGAGCAAGTGGAGAACAGGTGTCATCGAACTTCGAGATTTCGGCGTTCGGTGTTTCGGGGTTTTCGACCACAAAGAAATTTGCATCGAGGATTCGCGATCCGCGAAATCCCGAGGAGGACGTGGCGTGTGGCACAGTGGAAGTTGAAAACTCTAGTGGAGTACAGGTGGCGTAGTATCGGGGATTTGCACCTCGGCATTCAGGGGCTTTAAAGATAGAAGGTTGACATCGCAGAGTGCGATATCCCGATAAGGAAATCTCCGATAAAGGGAAGTGTTGACCCGTTGACCATCGGGGATCGGGGTTTTGCTTTGTATGGGAATGGTGTTCACATGAACCGCGAACTCCCGAGTCGCGATATCCCGATTTCCGAAGAGGGAGATTGCCGAAGGATTATTGTGGGTGACTCGTGATTCCCGAGGGGAGTTGGAAGAGCTCAGACTCTTCGGGCCTGTGATTTGAAGAAGGTCCTGGTGGGAGCGGTTGCTCGCTGAGGGGCAGGTTGCGTCACTATAGCGCAATTCTTGTAGTGTAGTTCATGTTCATGTTCTTGTAGCGTGATTCCTACAACATCATTCATGTTCATGTTCCTACAATGGATAATCCTTCAGATCCGTTCCTCTTCATGTTCCTACAACGCGGTTCCAGTTCCTATTCTTACAGTGTGATTCCTGCAGCACGGTTCACGTTCTTGTTTTGTCATTCCCTCACTAACAAATCATACTACTCTATTCAAATTAATTCCATCTACTTGATACTCCACACTACTACACAATTGTTCAATTTGGTAACATACTTATGTTCCTATAGTGGTTTCGTTGCCCATAGAGAAATCAATACCATGGTATAAGCCCACATTATTTTTCTTGACCATGTCAATAGAACATTTCAAATTGCCTTCCATAAAAAATACTTGTTTTGTGACCTCCAAGAATAACTAATCCATTGAATATGCAGACCCATATTGACAAAATCAACTTGATCACTTCCTTTCCTTAGCCAACTGTTACCAAAACATCATTTAATGTTTTTAATGAAGAATTCCCACTTGGAACAAGATTCTCACGGCCATACATCAATAATCATTGACCTCAATAACACCTTATCAATATTTTTGCCTTATCAATCACTTTGATATTAATGACACCACTCATTGTCACACCTGCAACCACTTTGACATCAATGACAACACTCCACTTTGACATCAATGACAACACTTTCTTAATAGGAAACTCCAAGGATTCTTAGTTGTGGACAGTTCTTTCAGAACTACCATCAATCTCATGCACACAAGCATCCATTCCCTCCTAGGATGATCAATAATTCCTCATAGTCATCTAGCAATGGCTCTCTACCACTAGAAATTCATTAACATGCCCATACCAAGAGCACAGGAATGACCAGAGTGAAGAAATGATTAATAATAAATGAAGAATCAAAATGAAAGAGTTTAAGAGTGAATGGAGAAGAACCCCCAAACAACCCATAAGAGGTGTTTATATATTACATGAAATCAAGAACTACATGGTCTTCCCCCCAAGAAGCTCATGTAACCACTTTTCTCAATTAAAACCAAGATGAGTAAATAAAATATAATAAAAATACTTAGCCCCTTTAGCCCCCTCTATTGTGGAAGAAGTATTACATTTCCTAGGCTCTCTGACCCCTTTTTGACTTTACCGGCTCACCAGCCTAATTCACAATTATGTAATACATTCTAGTCATATGGATCAAGACCGAGGTGTTACAATAGGAGACATGTATAATGAACCTTATCCAGTATAAGTCTTTCACACTAGGGATTGTATTAGGGCCTAATATGTCCCACATGTGAAAATTAATGCATTTGCCTTTAAATGATGTTTTATGGATTATTCATGATTCAAAGGGCCCTTTAATATCAAATAGGATCACAAAGGGAACATGGAAAGCATCACTTAGTTAAGGATCTCTTGGGATTAATTATGGAGGACTAATGATAGTTGTATATTACTTATTTGATAAGACATATGTATTAATAATATGATTTTCATTAAATGAGAGAGCGAGAGTTTGTTGCCCATGTGCCCCTTCTGGATGAGAAAGTGATCGAGCACATGGTTCTGGAGAAGAAGAAACATGAGCTTCTTAGTAATTACATGGGTGAGGATCTCATGGAGGAGTAGGTTGAGGCCAAGGCAATACTTAATATTTAGCGATAAGGCATGCTAACAACGCTTATGGATCATCAGTTATTTTTCGAAATGTGTTTCTTCACTTTTATTAAATATACAATATAGATATTAGGTCATTCTCTAGGTTGACATAGTGCTATAATTAAGACATCCACCAAGGTCCTTTCTTGTTGAACAGGGCAAAGGGGCACTGGGAAGCTTCCATTGTAGAACTTGGTAGTCCTAATTATGCCAAAGTAGGGGCCAAGATGACAGACTTGGAAGGGAATGAAGTTGATGTGCTCGGTGCCACAAGCAAGGGACCCAGTTATAAATACTTCAGGGCTACGAAATTCCTCCCCATCCTCAAAGAGTTATTTTATAAGCCCCCTCAAGGTGAAAAATAGGAGGTGTAGGTACGCTCTCTACAAGCAAATTGACGTCAGTTCATATTATGACTACAAGAATGATGAGGACGGTATCTTGAAGAAAGTCGAGTGACCCACAGAGGAGGAGTTGTGAGGCAAAGCACTGAGGAAGTGGCAGAGGATCGAGTCCATGCACTAAATTATGAGAGGCATCGAAGAGTGACCTTTGTTTTTGCCTCCACGAAGAAAAACCTCCACAAAATTTAATTGTGAAGGTTGGCATACGTAGTTTGTGAATTAAATTGTTTTTCTTCTGGTTTTTCTTGTTGTTGCTACTGTGCTCGGCGTCATCGTCGTATCTAATTCACATAAAATTATTTTTAGGCACATATGTATAGATAAATATATATATATATATATATATAATACAAAAACATTATAACTAATTTGTATTTATAAAAAAACTGAAATTAGTTTTTGTTTGCAAACAAAAAGTGAAAAAATAACCGGTGTTATTCATATGCACCGTTGTTGGTGCTCCATATCAGACATAAGGAACCAAACAACAATGTGTTAAATTTAATGCATCAGTGCATCAATGTCAGTCAAGCACCAATATCTATAGTGGTGTGTTGTGATATATAGTTCATTGGTTAAGGGTTGTCATACAAAACGACCCGAGATGCCATTTCACATATGAACTTTATAACTTGGGGTGGTTGGTTCTACAGAACGCACCACTGTAGTATAATTTTTTAATGATAAACTAAGCGATGTGCTTGGTTAAATGAAATGCACTGGAACTCTATGTTGCTTTGAGCTCCAGACGCTTTTTAATAGTGCATTGTCTTTTCTGATGCACCAGTAATGGGCGCGTTTTAAAAGACACACCGTAATGATAATTTTTTAAATATTTTTCCCACTGCAACTCACTTAACCGCCTCAGTGCATTTTGGTGAAGTAACGCATCGATGCTCCATTTTATCTTTGTATGCATTGATACCAGTGTGTTTGTCTTTTAATGCATTGGTAATAGGGCATCCCATAAAACAAACTAATATGGTAAATTGTTATGCATTCTTATGTCCTGATGAGGCATGGTTCCACTGTTGAGAGGAAATGAAAATTTGTGGTAATTTCCAAAAATTGGAAATGTGTGGAATCGACCAGTGAAGTTATCCAACTCATCGAGGAGCACGGGTAATGGAGCGTCCTTGAAAATAGAGCAAGCATCGGTGCTTGCTTAAGAGATTCAAAGCACGAGATGAGGTGTCACACTGAAAATCGGTCTGGTAATTTTTTTTTTTATTTACCCATACCATGGTGTGCCATCGAACAATTTTACGCATCGATGTGTAAGATTCAATGGCACCGATGCGCTTTAATCGGTTCTTGTTATTTTTGTTATAACTTATGACAGTGTTTTTGAACATCTACACACCGATGTGTTATGTTTTAGTTGTGCTATCGGGGCAGATGTATTGTAAAGGTGCACTAAAAAAAATATCTGCAAAAATCTTCAGTCACCCGCATCCTCTAACAAACTATGTTATGAACAATGACGATGTGTTTGAGCATTTAACCATTGGTACGGTATGTTTTAGGTGCACACCCATGCGTACGTACCTTAAAGGCACACCGAAANTGCGTTAATAACCTATGCTATGAATAGTTAAGGGATAAATTTTTCAGAGAGGTTCCATAAAAACCTCTGCAAGAAGGTGTTCTCCCTGTAGTGTCATTTGATGAAATCGATGTTAAAGCTAAAAAAATTTAATACTTGGAAAAGGAAAGAATGAAAAACACGATTAAACGCATTAGCCATATCAAACTTAATTACCATACCTTCTTCTTTTGACGAGAAACTAAAATGAATGGCCTCTTGGACAAGCACTATGTAATTAATGATATGCCTGTCATGCATAAACCACCTTGATCAGGGGATATGAGTTTGGGAAGAAGTTTTTTTAAGTGGAAAGAAATTACCTTGGTTAATATTTTATAGGAAGAGTTACAGAGAGATATGGGTTTGAATCTATAAAAGGAGGAGGGATTGGATTCCTTGGGGACTAAGGCTAAGAATGAAGAAATGGTATTTACCCCCAATCTAAAAGATCTATGGGAGAAGTGCAACATTCTTAATAAATTGGACTTAGTAAGATCCTAGTAATGCTTAAAAAAGGATAATGGAAAATCATCTGGTCCATGGGATTTGTCTAGGCTAAGGCTTCATATAGCTGCAAAAACTTATGCTTCTTCTATGGGGCAAGTTAAGGACACATTTTCTACCTCATAAATAACAATCAAAACATGATCAAGCATAACTTATGTATTTTGAATAACTGCCTCATCCTATTTAGAGAAGAGATCTGCATAGAATTTGTGGGTTGTTGCCTTAATACTCTCAAAGTCATAAATTCTTGTTCCATCCTCCATATTGATGACTGCCACATTGTTTTTTATAGGAGGGATTGAGCTTGTTTATGAAAAAAATTGGTGTTTCTATCTCCCTCTTTTAGCCAGAGACTTCGAGATTTTATCCTCCAATACTCCTCTTCCTTATTTAGTTCTCTTTGAATTTGAGTTTGAAGTTGTAAATCTTCTTACATCTTGTTATATGTGAGGTCCCCATCTTCCATCTTCATTTGAAGAGTCTTGAGCTTTCCTTTTAGCTCATTAAGGACTATGTAGGGGGGTTGAAGGAAACTTTAGCCCAACTTTTAATAGAGCACTTCACCAATACTAATTTGTGTTCCTATATATAAATTGTGATACCAGGAATCCAAGTAAGCCATACATCAGCCACCAATAGGTCAACATCGAGCACACCCAACCAGAGCAAAAGAAAACTAAAAGGAAGGGGATCATAATCAAGGAGATGGAAGATATGAAGGGAAATAGGTTTATGATCAGAGGTCAATGAGGGTAGGATATAAGACTTAAGGGATGAAGAGGTAGAGAGGAAACCACTATGAACGAGAAACTGGTCCAAGCAAGCAACGTTATGACCAAGATCGAGTTGCATGTTAGTCCAAGTGAATTTTCCCACGAGGGGGGTGATGTCTATTAAATCCCAATCGATTGCAAGCTCTTCCATTCGATCCCATGAGGGATCTCTGCCATAAGAACCCCTTTTTTTTCCACACCACTCCTTATAGTGTTGAATTCCCCAACAAGAATGCACTATGTCGAGGCCCCAATATTTTGTAAACTTTGAATAGAGTTCCAACAAGATGAATTTTCCATGGGATTAATCGGCATGTAGATATTGATAATTGCAAAAAAAATTACATCTCAAATCAATTTAAGCTTAGAATAAATCCAATGACAAAATTGAAGAGAGGAAACCAGAAAAATCTCATTCTTGTTCCAGAAGGTACAAAGGCTCCTCGAGGCACCTCTGGTGTCCTTTGCAAGATAACCCCATTGTTTTAAAAACCCCAATGGTGTTTTATTAATATCATCAGTTTTCATTTTTGTCTCTTGGAGAAAGACAATAGACGACTTCTCATTTCAGATAAGATCTCAGGAAACAACAAATTTAGGAGCGATGTCTAATCCTCTATAGTTCCAAGAGATGATTATCATTATTTAGTAGAAATATGGGAGGGACCCCCTTTAGTAGTTGCATTATTGTCAATGATTTTTGGTGGCTTAGAGGACCTTGGAATTTTAGGGATGGTGTTCTGAGAGCCGAGTTGAATGTCTTTATTGGCCATCTCTTTTTGTAATATTCTTGCAACGTTTGGACCCAATCTTCTTGGTAGATTCTCCTTTGAAGCCATGTCATCTTTCTCCTCATAAACGAATAATTAGTGTCTAAGTCGCAAGATTTAGGATCAAGGAAGGTAACCTCGGCGTCTTTGAAATTTTCTACTTCTTCCAATCCCATAATCACAAAGGTGGATGTATCCAATGAGGAGTTCTCGATGATGATTGTTATTTCTTCTCATGCTTTAGGGGTAACCCTCGCTTTGGAGGGGAGCGACCCATGAGGGGGTTGGACTGAAGGTGACTCCTTAGGAACATGTTCATGGATAGAAACAATTGTTTGGGGTGAGTCTCCATTGTCATTAAGTTATGATAGGGCATCAAATCTATTCTTTTTTGTAACCCCTATCGAAGAGGGAGCTAATCCAGAGGATTTTGGGGGGATTACCTACCCAGAAGAGGGTGGACTAGAAGAAGGGCAGGGCCAAAATCAACCTGTGAGTTGTTACCTACTACAAATTTCCTTTGCACAGTTTTACATTGATCTTTTGATCCACTTCCAAAAGGCTGATAGGGAGGAGCCTTCTTGCAATTTTAAGCAAAATGACTATATTTGTGACAGATCTTACACTTGAAAAGGAGTTGTTCATAGTCTAGTTGCTACATACGCTACCAGTTATCCAAGGTGATAAGCACCGCTTTGGGGATTCCTTTATCTGGATCCACTTCAATGCAAATTTGGGCACAAGAGAATGTGTTTTGTTTTGGCTCGACCCTATCAATATATTGACCCAGAGAGTCACCTATGTAGCACAAGGCGTCATCACTCCAACAGTGAAGTGGAAGATGGGGTAAATGCACCAAGACAGGAATGACATAGGGAACATCATTATTTGGGTTGAAATATGGAGTCCATTTGTTCAATTACATCCCTCTTGCCCCTAGAAAGTAAGGACCATTTCGAAAAATCAGATCCTTGTCTTCTTTTTGCTTGAAAAGGATGGCATATAAACCTCTTCCACACAAAAAAGGGGCTCAAGGAACCCTTAATGAGGAGAACACAATTTTTTTATAGCTAGATTGCCACAGATTTTGGGGAGGGCCAAATTCCAGTAAATTGGACTATCATACCTCGTTCATCTAGAGCTAAATCCTTTTTCCTAGTCATAGAAGGTGAGAGGTCGAGTTTTGGCATCTCTGCAAGCTTCTTGACAAACCGAGAAGGTTGTGATTTTGTATTATTGACAAATGTTGAAAACATGTCATGGAAAGCACAAGCATTAGTTTCAGGAGGGGGCGAGAGCGCCCCCCCCCCCCCAAGCAAAATCATCCATGGCGTCCAAACGAGACTAGGGTTTCACATGTGCGCTAAGAGACACACCTTTTATTTCACTAATACTAAAGATCACTTTTGCATCTTACTTAAATTTCCCATGGTCATTTCATTTGATGCTATGGAAGTTATATTTGTTTAGTCACTTGTTTCACTAATACTCTATAAATATTCCACCATATCATCATTTAATATGATATTCTTGAGCCCTCTAACATTTAGATCCTAACTAAAAGGGATTATGAGAGGTCCTATTCACATTTCCTACTAAATACTCATCCTTCTAATTGATTTTTCTTTAGAAGCAAGTGAACTACCCCACTTCAAAATTCTAAAAGTAGTCATTCTGTGGGTTTGGGTTTCCACCATGAAAGCTTGGTTGCTAGCATGGACAATATAGAGAAGATATAGCAAGGCCATTAAGAGCTTCATATTTTACCATGGTTTAAATATAGTCATCCCTCATGTACGTGTTATGATACTCCTCTTCTTCTGCTCACACTCTAGTCGAACCTCTTTGGCCTTGTGGTGATCCAGGTGGATCTTGGTAGCCATCCACTTTTTCCAATGAATCAATGTTTTCGAGCTTGTGGTTTTGATAAACCATGAGATTCACCCTTTTGACGGGGAATGTAATGTACTGCAATCTCCATTTGTTAATTACAATAATCATGTAATGATTACCTAATCGTCTTGTGTACATGCCTACAATGTTAAAGCATCATATCCCATTAAGAACTCTACAGTTAAGCACACTTGGGCTAGAGTAAAATTGGGATGGGTGACCACCCGGGAATTCCTAGTGTTTTACATGCTATGGCATTTTGTAAACTTAGACCAATTGATCCCACATGCATCATGGGAATTATTCTCCTCTCACTCTCTCGTATATAATTGAGGTGAAGGAGATCCTTTGAGCATGCAATGGAATGTGACGTAAAGTTTGTTGCTAATGAAGTGTAGCCAACATCTCTTTCTCTTTAGAGATAAGCGACCACCATTCTAGCCAGTTTGTGTCTATGATATTATGTTATTTATATTTGTTAATAGAAGTTGGGTTTCATTGTATTTTTGTGTTATTTGCTATCATTTTGTTTGTATCTCATTTCATTCTCAACATAATCCATATTGGTGGTATAAGAGAAATATGTTCCTTGTCATTTCTCAGAGCATGTCCCTGACGAGGTCAAGGTATAGAGAGTTGGGTCTCGAGCTAGTTTCGCTTGAGGACGACCATTGTCACCAACCCAAGTGACCTCCCATGGTGGAAGAAAAGAGGAGATCCTTTTAAGATGTTGCTCAAGGAAGTCCTTCCACGATAGAGGAATGAGATGCTGGATAACTTTTCCTAGATCCTTCGATGACTACTAATGGAAACAGAGGCATCTTTAGTAAACAACCATTTTTGAGGTACAACGCCCTTCAAGGTACAAGTCAATTTTGATATCCCCTTATTTGAAGGCCAGATAGATGCGGATGCTTTAGATAAATGACTTAATATGTTGGAAGGGTATTATTGTGTCCAAAAACATTATGACGATGAAAAGATCACCTTTGCACTCCTTAAATCCCTTCCCTGTGTCAAAGCTTAGTAGGAAGGTCACCAGGAGAGGTACATCAGAGATGAATCTACGCCATTTGAGAGAGAACCCACTTGGGAAACCTTTGTAGATTCCCTCAAGGAGGAGTTATACCCTGTCGGAAACTATGATGACCAATACATGAGATGGACGACTCTATGTCATGAAAGAGATCAGACGGTGTTGGGGTACACTAACATCTTCCATACCTTGCACTAAATTTGGGTATCAAAGACTCCAAGTGACACCTGGTTTTGAAGTACCGCGGTGGCCTACATAGGTACATCCAAACATAGATGGATTTCTTGGACATATCCTCACTGGGAGCTACTTATTGATATGCAGTAAAAATCGAGCATAAATTTAGGTTGTGTAGTAAGCGAAAGTTTGGGTTTGCAAATGCACCACAATAGAAGCATGGCAAAGGCAAACCTAACTCACAGAACAAGGGATAAAACAAGTAAAGCCAACTTCAATACAACCAGTCAAATCCATAGGTAAAGAAGGGTAACTTGAAGACGAAGAAGAACATTGGAAAGTGGTGTGAGTTACACAAAAACCCGAGGCACAACACTAAGGAATGTTGCTCGAAACACTCATTGTTGGCTTAGCTTAAAGAGAATGAGTCAGACCCTGACTCAAACTATGGTTTGGAACAAAGAAAGTGGATCATTGATGCATAACCCAGTGCTACCATTATAATCCCAAAGATCCAACCAGAAAAGTCTGAGGAGCTTGAGGAAGGGGAGCGCCTCTTCCATTCACAGATGTGGGTAAAGGGGACCCCACTACATTTCATTGTTGACAGCAGAAGTCAAAAGAACCTGAATTCAGCCGAGGTCATCAAAAGAATGAAGCTATAAAAAATGCCACACCCCCAACCATACACCATTGGATGGATGAGATGGGGACAAGACATCCACATCAGCTAGCAGTGTCGCCTTTCCTACGACATCAATCCCTTAAAATATGAGGTGTTGTGTGATGTTGCCCGACTTGAAGTTTGTGATGTTATTTTAGAACAACCATATATGTCAAAACGTCACACTGTTTATGAGTCTCGACCCTCTAGTGTCATGGTTGTTGATGATTGCAACATTTTGTGACATTCTCTAGGTAGTTCTCCTATGGATTGAGTTGAGTCGATCTGTGAGAGGGCCCATGTGATGGTTGTGTCGTTCTCCTCTAGACTGAGTTGAGATGATGTGTGCTCATGTGTTGGGTGTGTCCATGTGTTGGGTGTGCCCATGTGATGGGTGTGCGTTAGACTCTAGACTGAGTTGTTATGATGTGTGGTCTCTTGTCTAGTCTTCTAGACTTATTTGAGATGACTTGAGATGGTATCATGCCTTGTACTCCTCTAGACTGAGTTGAGTCAGCTTGATATGGTCTCCTTCCTTATACTCCTATGGACTTAGTTGAGTCGACTTGAGATGGTACTCCAGATGGTACTCCTGTGGACTCAATTGATTGATCTGTTGAGTATGACATCCTTGTGGCTGAGCACAGGTGGACGTGTCCCTATTGGTTGAGCACTAGTGGATGTGTGAGATCCTTGCTATATTGTCTGAGAGTAAGATTTACTTGTAACCCTAATTTGTGATGTAAAGGCTACAAGTCGGCCCCACCATGTGAAAGATAATTAATATTGTGTAATTATTAATTATATTATTAAGTTGTACAGGTCGGCCCTATTGTGCTAATAAACACATCATTTGATGTGATAGGTTTTGTATAAATAAGAGCGGATCCTTGTTGTGGATCACACTCATTTGTCATCTAACGATTTCAGAAGTTGTGGTCTAAAATTATGAGGGCTGCAATTCACACTTCTCTAGGAGTTAGTTTTCTCGGTCATAGCAACACCCTATTGTGTGCTAGGTTTGGTGGTGGAATGGTGGATCTTCTCTTGGCATTATAGCAAAGGGTTGTTGGGTTTTTCCCTTGATTGAGAAGGGTTTACCCAGGATACTTCTTGTGTTCTTTTGTGCATGGTTATTCTTCTTGTGATCTTGGTTTACTACAGCTTGTGTATTGTTGTTGCAATAGTCATGGTTCAGCTAATGATAAAATTGAAATAAACACATGTGCATGAGCTCAAGTATCAAAATCAACATGGTATCGGAGTAGTACTTGAAGATGACTACTGCACAACAAATAAAGGAAGGTCGTGGGAAGGTGAGGGTTGCTAAACCTCGGTTGTATGTGTAAAGGAAGGGTCGAGCCTCCCTTAAATTTCTGAAGTGAAGTATGAGGTTGGTTGCATGCCTACTAGGCTTGGTCAAGCCATGTTGAAGGTCCTAAAAAGAGACATCATCCCCACTAGGGCTATCGCAGCTAGAAGGTGCCTAACAACAACCTTAACATAGGCTTAGCAGCCCTCTTAACCGCATACCTAATTAAAATTTCAGACCTGTAGCAACTTTCGTCTTTCTGAGGCAGCGAAAATCTGAGGCTTATTTCTAAGACAAGTTAGGCCTCATCTGAGGCCTATTATGAGGCAAGTTTGAGACCATATTTAAGGTCAATTCGTATGACATTTTTTCAAGCAGATTTAAAACAATTTTTTGACTAATTTCAGGCATGTTCTAAGGTTGATCTGAGGGAGGCATTAAGGTCGAGTATCATAGGCTTAAAGACTGAGATTTTTTAGGTAATCACAGGCAGACCAAGGGCAGATCTGAGGTGCAGATCTGAAGTGAATCTTAGGACTAATTATGAGGTGGCTTGAGAGAAGATAGGCCAAGTCTCCTGAGGATTTTCTTTTAAGACAAACTCTGAGACAGTGGGGCACAATATCTGAGGTCAAACCTGGGCAAGGTTGTGGTCTCTTTCTATGGTATATTACAACAAGTTACAATCAAGCTTCAGACCCACTCCTTGTGTGATTTGAGGACTGTTCAGCAATATATATTTCAGACTATTTTAGATTTGTTGGATGCAAGGTTGAGGGCGAAGTTTGGATCTATCTTATGTACACCCAAAGTGAAAATTGAGGAAACAACTAGGCCAAGATTGAGATCTATCTGGGCACAAAGTTCAAATCTGCTACATGAAGCAAATTTCTAAAATCTGAGTTTGAAGAAGTTTTGAGGCAAACTTCTGAAATTTGTTTCAAGAGTGATCTTTGGTGTGACTTTTGAGCGTGGGCTATATTTAATCTCTAGTAAGGAGACTAGACTTGCAACCCTTGTCACTAGGAGACTAGACTTGCAACTAGTGATGTGAAAGGGTTCAAGCCCTTGTCACTATGAGACTAAGCTTGTAGCTAGTGATGTGCAAGGGTAACAACATTAGCCAAGGAATGAAAGCAAGAACGGCGAGGAGTTCTTCTCTACCTCAATCTTCTCGGGAAGACCAAAAGCAATATTAAGCATGATTGCAGACTAAGGTAAGTCTTGTACTACTTTCTTTAATTGATTTTATCATTACTCTGTAGTAGCTTGATTTTGATAATGAAGGGTATTATCCCTGGTGTGGGAGCCCTCGTGACTTGGACCATTATCCCTGGTGCGGGAGTCCAAATTTTTTTTTGGTTGGTCATTATCCCTTCGGGAGGCTATCTTGGTTATTATTCTAGTACATGAGGCCATTTTGGTTGTTATCCCTTCGGGAGGCCATCTTGGTTATTATCCTAGTACAGGAGGCCATCTTGGTTGTTATCCTAGTACATGAGGCCATGTTGGTTATTATCCCTATGGGAGGCCAATCTTCTTATTTAATTATTAAAGAGCTCTTATCCCTGGTACGGGAGCCCATTTGTGTTGGTTGGTTATTATGCTAGTACAAGAGGCCATTTTGTTTGTTATCCCTACAGGAGGTGATCTTGGTTATTATCCTAGTATGGGAGGCCAACATAGTACTATAGAGGCAGTAGAGGACATGAGAAGACACGAGATTTCTCCAGGTTAGCAACACCGAAAAAGGAAGATGTTTATCCTTTCGACTTCAGAGGGAGTCACTTGACCCAGAGGAAGTCAACATATTTGAGAAAAAGGAAGAGACAATACTTTCTCCCCCTTCAACAATTTAAAGGAAGACAATTATTGATCCAGTTTATCCTATAGCTCCAGCTGATGATTTCTAGAGACATGGTAGTAGGTCGGAGAGGCCTACACGGGATCGACAGACTCTGCTAGAGGTAGAGGGACATGCATCTCCTCGTGATACATTTTGAGAGAGCAAGAGAACACATAGATTTTCAAGCTATGTTTCAGCTATAAGCCACATCATTGATATTGAACCCTCTAGTTGTCATGGAGAAGCAACATGACAACAGTTTTGGCAAGATGCCATGATAGAAGAGTATCAGTCCATCATGAAGAATGATGTATGGGATATTGTTCTGAGACCAGAAGGGAAGTCTGTAGTGACTTCAAAGTGGATCTATAAGATCAAACATGTAGCTGATAGAAGTGTTGAGAAATACAAAGTGAGATTTGTGGCCAGAGGATTCTCTCGGATGGAGGGAATAGATTATGAGGATACATTTTCTCATGTAGCCCAATACACTTCTCATTTTCCCTAGCTGCATCCATGATTTGGAGACTACATCAGATAGATGTAAAGACAACCTTTCTCAATGGTGAGATTGAGGAAGAAGTTTACATCGAGCAGCCAGATGAATTCAAAGATGAAGGACCTGGGTATGATGCACTACTTCTTGGGACTAGAAGTATGGCAGAGGATTGATGAGATTTTCCTGAGTCAAGGAAAATATACAATGGAGATATTCATGATGATGGACTGCAAATCCATGCCTACACCGATGGTGACGAACTTGAAGAAGATGAATGAGGCTTATTATGATTCAGACGATATTGATGCATATCTTTATAGACAACTAATTGGATTAGTAATGTATCTAGTCGACACCAGACTTGATATATGTTATGTAGTGAATGTACTCAACCAGTTCACGAGTCAGATAAACACACTGGATAGAAACGAAGCATGTGTTGAGATATCTATGATTCATAGTTAGTTATGGCATGTGATATGCCTCCGGTGTAGACATGAGATTTCAGGGATATTCCGATGCAGACTAGGCAGGGAGCACAATGGATCAGAAGAGCACACCTGGTTGTTGTTTTACTTTGTGATCTGCCATGGTTTCCTGTTGTAGGATGAAACAAAATTATGTGGCTTTGAGTATTGCAGAATCGGAGTACATTGCATTATGTGTGGGAGTTCATGAAGTAGTGAGGCTTCGCAAGCTCCTTGCAGACTTATTTGGTCATGAGATAGATTCCACCGTTATCAATTGCAATAACCAAAGTTGTGTGAAGCTCTCAGAGAATCTTGTATTTCACGATAAATCGAAACACATTTATCAATTGCAATAACCAAATTTGTGTGAAGCTCTCAGAGAATCTTGTGTTTCACGATAAATCGAAACACATTGAGATCAAATACCATTACATCAAAGATATGGTGCAGAGGAAAGCAGTACATGTGCAATACCTTTCTACACATGAGCAGGTTGTAGATGTCTTCACCAAACCGCTTCCCAGGACGAAGTTCGAGTACTTCCGTGAGAGACTTGGCTTGGTGGAGAATGCCTCCCTAGTTGAGAGGGAGTGTTGATGATTGCAGCGTCATGTGACATTCTCTAGGTTGTTATCCTCTGGACTGAGTTGAGTCGACCTGTGAGAGGGCCCATGTGATGGGTGTGTCATTCTCCTCTAGACTGAGTTGAGATGATGTGTGCCCATGCGATGGGTGTGCGTCAGACTTTGGACTGAGTTGTTATGATGTGTGGTCTCTTGTCTACTCCTTTGGACTGAGTTGAGATGACTTGATATGGTCTCATTCCTTGTACTCCTCTAGACTGATTTGAGTCAGCTTGAGATGGTCTCATTCCTTATACTCCTATGGACTTAGTTGAGTTGGCTTGAGATGGTACTCATGTGGACTCAGTTGACTGATCTGTTGAGTATGACGTCCCTGTGGCTGAGCACATGTGGATGTGTCCCTAATGGTTGAGCACTAGTGGACGTGTGAGATCCTTGCTATATTGTCTAAGAGTAAGGTTTACTTGTAACCCTAATTTGTGATGTAAATGGTACAAGTCAACCCCACCATGTGAAAGATAATTAATATTGTGTAATTATTAATTATATTATTAAGTTGTAAAGGTCGTCCCTATTGTGCCAATAGACACATCATTTGATGTGACAGGTTTTGTATAAATAAGAGTAGATCCCCATTGTGGATCACACTCACTTGTCATCTCATGATTTCAGAAGTTGTGGTCTGAAATTATGAGGACTGCAATTCACACTTCTATAGGAGTTAGTTTTCTCAGTCATAAAAACACCCTATTGTGTGCTAGGTTTGGTGGTGGAATGGTGGATCTTCTCTTGGCAGTATAACAAAGGATTGTTGGGTTTTTCCCTTGATTGAGAAGGGTTTTCCCAGGATACTTCTTTTGTTCTTTTGTGCATGGTTATTCTTCTTGTGATCTTGGTTTACTGCAGCTTGTGTATTGTTGTTGCAGAAGTTATGGTTCAGCTAATGATAAAATTGAAATAAACACATGTGCATGAGCTAAAGCATAAAAAACTCTCAACAATTGTTACTATGGGAGGTCAGCTCTACAAGGTACTAGAGGTATTTCTGACTGCTTCCACTTCATTGATCTCGAAAAAATATTGTTGCAAAGTAATCTCCCAGACCATAAAGTTTGCTCTCTTCATGATCCTATCAGAAGGTGAACAAAAGGTCATTGCCACCACTACAACCTTAACCCAAGACCTTTCTATGCAACATAAGCAAGTTGACAAGATTGTAGAGGAGCACAAAGATATATTTTCAACCACAAGGTTGCCTCTGCACTGCCAAGTCAAGCATTCCATTGACTCGATGTCTGATGTTCCCTTACCAAATGGTCCAATATATAAACACTCCCTTCAAAAGAATGAGAGTATTCCATATGTTCAACATAGTTATATTAGAGCCCTTCATTGCTCTAGTGGCCATGACCCTTTTCAGGTGTGCTTGGGGTTCCAACCATTAACCCTCATTGATATAATGCTTCCTACTACATTTTCACTACCAGAGTCCTCCCACACTTAAACCAAGGCAAATAAGGTAGCCAGATTTGTTGAACGGATCTAGCACCTTCGACAACAGGTTCATGACATCCTTCAATAGGTTAATGCCAAGTACAAGCATGACAACTACTTCAACAAGGAAAGCGACTCGCAAAGGTTCAGATTCATCAAAAGTTTCTCCATCTCCCGATGGAACTTGATGCAATGAGGACCATTGCTTCCTAAGGGGGGAGGACTAATCCAAGTGGTTCTCGGTGGCCATCCACCTTTTCCACTAAATCAACATTTTTTAGCCTGTGGTTTTGATAAACCATGATATTCAACCTTTTTATGGGAAATGTAATGTAATATCCATTTGTTAATTACAATCATAATGTAATGATTGTCTAATGGTCTTATGTACATGCCTACAATGTTAATGCATCAGATCCCATTAAGAACTCCATAGTTAAGCACTCTTGTGATAGAGTAGTACTAGGATGGGTGATCACTTGAGAAGTCATAGTGTTTTACATGCATATGGAATTTTGTAAACTTAGACCAATTTATCCCACACACATCATGAGAATTATTCTCCTTTCACTCTCATATATAATTAAGGTGAAGGAGGTCCTTTGAGCATGCAATGGAGTGTGATGTAGAGCTTGTTGTGAATGAAGCGTAGCCAACATCTCTTTCTCTTTAGAGATAAGCTACTACCATTCTAGCCAATTTGTATCTACGATATTATAATATTTCTATTCAGTAATAGAAGTTGGGTTGCATTGTATTTATGTGTTCTTTGTCATCATTTTGTTTGTATCTCATTTCGTTCTCAACATAATCCAGATCAAGTGGGGATTCCAATTGTGAAGTGA
>ML784541.1:38834-56381 GCA_009831015.1 Picea engelmannii | reverse complement strand
CATGGTAAAGAAATAATGAATGCATTCAAACCATAAACTTAACTTATAATCAATTCCAATTATCCCAAAGGCATAAGGCTTATCAAAACCTCTAATATTATGATAAAAAAGTAGTGAAGGATAATAGTTTTTATATTTCAAAATATATTAATAAATATTTATAAATAATAAAAATATAATCAAACACGCAAGGAAAGGGATAAGGCTTATCTTTTATTCAAAGTAAGCAAAAGCAAATTAATGGAATCATGAATCGTGACTACTGTGAATTAAAGGCAAATTAAAGGCAAATAAAAATTTTAAATAAATGAATCATGACTACTGTGAATTTTTAAAAATATGACAAATTTAAATTCCAACCTCTAAAATTATGATAAAAATGTAGTGAAGACTAATAGTTTTTGTATTTAAAAAGATATTAATAAATATTTATAAATAATAATATTATAATCAAACAAACAAGCAAAGGGATAAGGATTATCTTTTATTCAAAGCAAGGAAAGACAAATTAATCGGATTTGATAAATTTTAAATAAATGAATCATGACTATGTGAATTCTTAAAACCATGACAACTTTAAATTCCAACCTCTAAAATTATGAAAAAAATGTAGTCAAGGCTAATAGCTTTTATATTTAAAAAAATATTTATAAATAATAATAATATAATCAAACATATAATTTCTTGGGAAAAAACACAAATGCGTCGCCCGTATATGCATCTTCCGTATATGTGTTGTTCGTATATGCACCTTCCATAATGGCATCTTTCGTATATGCGTCCTTCCGTATATGCGCATATATGGATGATGCATATAAATACGCGTATAAATGTGCATATACGGATGACAACTTCCTTAAATCCTCATATATGAAAGCACACATACGAAAAATGCATTTGGATTACCGTAAATTTCTTCTATATATGCACCTTCCATATATGCATCGTCTGTATATGCTCCTTCCGTATATGCGTGCTTCCGTATAAATGTGCATATACGGAAGACAACTTCCTTAAATCGTCATATATGGAAAGCACACATATACGGGAAGATTACCGTAAATTTCTTCCGTATATGCGTGCTTCCATATATGCGAGCTTTCGTATATGCACGCTTCCGTATATGCGCAGCTTCCGTATATGCAGGCTTCCGTATATGCAGGCTTCCGTATATGCAGGCTTCCGTATATGCGCGCTTTTGTATATGCACCTTCTGTATATGCGCGCTTCCGTATATGCACCTTCCGTATATGCTTGCTTCTGTATATGCAGCTTCTGTATATGCACCCTTCCGTATATGCGCAACTTCCGTATATGCGCGCTTCCATATATGCACAGCTTCTGTATATGCACGCTTCCGTATATGTGCACCTTTTGTATATGCACCCTTCCGTATATGCAGCACTTCCGTATATGCACGCTTCCATATATGTGCAACGTCCGTATATGCAACTTCTGTATATGCGCGCTTCCGTATATGCAGCTTTCATATATGCGCAGCTTCCGTATATGCGCAGCTTCTATATATGCACACTTCCATATATGTGCACCTTCTGTATATGCACCCTTCCGTATATGCGCGCTTCCGTATATGCGTAGCTTCCGTATATGTGCGCTTTCGTATATGCGCAGCTTCCGTATATGCACCTTCCGTATATGTGCACTTCCGTATATGCGTGCTTCCGTATATGCGCGCTTCTGTATATGCACAGCTTCCATATATGCACAGCTTCCGTATATGCGCGCTTTTGTATATGCACCTTTCGTATATGCACACTTTCGTATATGCGCGCTTCCATATATGCACCTTCCTTATATGCTCGCTTATGTATATGCGTCGTCAGTATATACACCCTTTCATATATGCGTCGTCCGTATATGCACCGTCAGTATATGCACCCTTCCGTATATGCGTCGTCCGTATATGCGCACTTCCGTATATGCAACTTCCGCATATGCACCCTTCTGTATATGTGCACTTCCGTATATGCGCAGCTTCTGTATATGCATGCTTCTGTATATGTGCACCTTCTGTATATGCACCTTTCAGTATATGCCCGCTTCCATATATGCGCAGCTTCCGTATATGCGCAGCTTCCGTATATGCACGCTTTTGTATATGCACCTTTCGTATATGCGCGCTTCCGTATATGTTCGCTTATGTCTATGTGTCGTCCGTATATGCACCCTTTCGTATATACATGCTTCCGTATATGCAACGTCTGTATATGCAGCTTTTGTATATGTGCGCTTCCGTATATGCGCGGCGGTGCAGCTTCTGTATATGCACGCTTCTGTATATACATGTTTCCGTATGCGCAGCTTCCGTATATGCGCACTTCCGTATATGCACGCTTCTGTATATGCGCCTCTTCCGTATATGCGCGCTTCCGTATATGCACAGCTTCCGTATATGCGTCGTCAGTATATGTGCCCTTCCATATATGTGTCTTTCCGTATATGCACGCTTCCATATATGCGCACTTCCGTATATGCACGTTTCCGTATATGCGCACTTCCATATATGCACGCTTCCATATATGCATAGCTTCCGTACATGCGTGCTTCCGTATATGCGCAGCTTCCGTATATGCAATGTAAGTATGTATATGCGTGCTTCCGTATATGCGCAGCTTCCGTATATGCGCCCCTTCCATATATGTGCGCTTTCGTATATGCACGCTTTCATATATGCGCACTTCTGTATATGCATGCTTCTATATATGCGCCCCTTCTGTATATGTGCAGCTTCTGTATATGCGCGCTTCCGTATATGCGCTGTCAGTATGTATATGCGTGCTTCCGTATATGTGCATCTTCCGTATATGTGTCATCAGTATGTATATGTGTGCTTCTGTATATGCGCAGCTTCCGTATATGTGTCGTCAGTATGTATATGCGCACTTCCGTATATGCACGCTTCTTTATATGCGCGCTTCCGTATATGTGCGCTTTTGTATATGCGCGCTTCCGTATATGTGCACTTCCGTATATGCACGCTTCCGTATATGCGCGCTTCCATATATGCGCGCTTCCGTATATGCACAGCTTTCGTATATGCGCGCCTCCCGTATATGCGCACCTCCCGTATATGCGCGCCTCCCATATATGCGCGCCTCCGTATATGCGCAACTTCCGTATATGCGCGCTTCCGTATATGCACGCTTTCGTATATGTGCACTTCCGTATATGCACGCTTATGCGCCCCTTCCGTATATGCGCGCTTCCGTATATGCGCACTTCCGTATATGCATCATTAGTATGTATATGCGTAGCTTTCGTATATGTGCCGTCAGTATGTATATGCGCACTTCCATATATGCACGCTTCTGTATATGCACACTTCCTATATGCGCGCTTCCGTATATGCGTGGCTTCCGTATATGCGCGCTTCCGTATATGCGCGCTTCCGTATATGCGCGCTTCCATATATGCGCCCCTTCCGTATATGTGTGCTTCCGTATATGCACGCTTTCGTATATGCGCACTTCTATATATGCACGCTTTCGTATATGTGCCCCTTCTGTATATACGCGCTTCCGTATATGCGTGCTTCCGTATATGCACACTTCCGTATATGTGTTGTCTGTATATGCACGTATATGCGCCCTTCCATATATGTGTGCTTCTGTATATGCACGTGCTTCCGTATATGCGCACTTCCGTATATGCACGCTTATGTATATGCGTGCTTCCATATATGCACACTTTTGTATATGTGCCCCTTCTGTATATGTGCGCTTCCGTATATGCGCACTTCCGTATATGCACACTTATGTATATGCGTTGTCTGTATATGCACGTATATGCGTCCTTCCGTATATGTGTGCTTATGTATATGCGCGCGCTTCCGTATATGCGTGCTTCTGTATATCTGTGCTTCTGTATATGCACACTTCTGTATATGCACGCTTCCGTATATGTGTGCTTCCGTATAGGCACGCTTCTGTATGCGCGCTTCCATATACGCACGCTTCCGTATATGCACACTTCTGTATATGCACGCTTCCGTATATGTGCACTTCTGTATATGTACACTTTGGTATATGCACACTTTCGTATATGTGCGCTTTCGTATATGCACGCTTCTGTATATGCGCAGCTTCCGTATATGCGCAGCTTCCGTATATGCGCAGCTTCCATATTGTTGGCGGGCGAAATTGACCGTCCGTCAACTGGAAGAGCGAGTCCGACCCGGGGTTGTTTAAATAACCCAAGCAATTTGGGATGACCCACCCTGACGGGTTTAGCGGCTCCGTTGGCCGATCTAAGTCCTAGGAAAACAAATGAAAACTACACTAAGGAACTAATCTAAATGAAAACAATAATTAAAACAAATTAATAAACAAATCTAAACTGCATATATACAATCTATTACCTAAATCATACAACTATAATTCTATAAAATTAAATGTTCAATTACCAACAGAATCAGATCCAATTACAAATATACAATATTTACAGATTACAGATTTAAATGAAAACCTGCAAAAGTCGTTTGTAAACTGTCCTAAGACAGTGAAACTATTGTTTTTTTATTTTTTTTATTTTATGAGAAAGAAATTAAATAAAAATTGTGTAAGCTAAGCAACTGAAATAATAATTCTAACTAAGAATCTAAGCTATATATATCTATCTAAACTACTTAAATAACACTAATAAATTAACTATCAAATAACAAATAACAAACTGACCTGAAGTAACGCTTCAGGTTTGTCCTGTATGCAATAGTTGTTTTAGCTATTCGGAGGGAGGAAACTCGTACCAGATTCTCCACAAGCTTCTCGTAAACGGGAAGCAGTTGTGCTCTTCAAATATAAATGACAGGACAAACAAGACATAAAAAATTACAGCAATCTTATAATTTACAAATCATCACATTTAGATAAATCTGTTTGCAAAGATTTGTACGAAATGATTCATTTAACGAAGAAGGTAAACATGTAATTCATTAAATTGAAGCAGAATAATTGTTGTACTAAAAGAAATAAGAGACATCAGATATGGACAACATATAAATCAAATCACATCAACATGCAATGAATCATGATAGCTAAACTAGTCGATGACTGATTACAAACTGATATGAATAAAATATGAAACAAAAGTTTGATATATTGAAAGCTAACGTTGTTACAAGACATCAACTTTCATCCCAGTCTGTATCATAAATCCATAATCTAGTTCTCCCAACAGTGATCATGATTCCTTACAAAAAATAACAAGTATTTAAAGACCTCCCACAGGGTAAAACATCCTTGTGGGAATTGTCAAAGCAAATTACAAAAAATCAAGGAATAATCTCCCAAGTTCCTATTTTTGCCTATGACTAACAACTTGAAAACTATATCTAAACTGCTACAGCATGTCCAATGTGTCAATGAAATTTGTAGGTACCTGTAAGTAGACAAAATTACAGAAGTTTAAATAACGTTTTATTGATAAAATTGACAAAAATCTAAATTTTAAGACTAGCTATAGAATCTTGTGATTTTGTAGCTGGTCTAATTTGAGCACAGAATCGTTTTAAAATCAATCCAAAACTTAACAGAATTGTATTCAAGCTATTAAACAAATATTTAATTGCTAATTGAAAACCAAACGAATCATTCAAATCAAAACTTCTATGTTAATTGAAACAAACGAAATCGTGGTCAACCGAATGGTAACAGAGATACATGCACTATGTTCAACATTTGTTATCACCAATTCGCGGTAAACAGAATCGCTTAGATAATTCGAAAGCAATGAAATCATTTTCATGAACCAATTTTAATCGACACAAACTGTAATCGGTTAAACAAATCATTCATGCAATAGTTTATGTCGCCTCAGCCATTAACAAAATCGTTTTCGAATAAAAAATGAAACTAACAAGATCATCATTTTTTTCTTAATGTAAAACCGATAGAACTACCTCGAATCAATCTTTAATGCATATGCAAACGATCATTGCTAATCGAGGGCATACAGTATCATTTCAGGTTCAACCAAAAGAAATGAATCAAACCAATTTGGGACCGACACAATCATTATGCAAAATCGTATTTACCAAACAAATCTTGTGTACAGGTCGAATGCAATCCAAAACGAAAATATTAATTCAATCCAAAACAGAATCGTTCCTGGTAAATCGAAGTCAACAGGATTATTTAGAAACACACAGAACTTAATCGAAATCAAACCCAATCAACTCTTCACACAGAGTTGTTTCAAAAATCAATCCAAACAAAATCGAAAACAAATCAATAATTTATACTAAACTGAGAATAATAAAATCTCATTAACTAAATCACAGCTGTGTCTGAGTTTAGCGAACAAATTTCCCACTCATGATTCATAACGAAATTATTTTGGTCAACGAAAGTAACAGAATCATTTTGAATCAAAACGAACATAGCTATTGAAAGCAAATCCAATCGGTTATATTAATTCGAATCAACTCAAAAAACAAAATTCATATGGAAATACATACCTAGGAAATCAGAAAACAACTCGGTCAAGATAACTTTAAATTGACGAAGGTCGTAGCTGTCTTAACGTTTCTGAAGACAATTGAACCGGTGGTCTTCTGTTTCTTCTGACAGACTGCTTGATTTCCTAAGTATTGATCAAGGGTTCAAGAGTGTGAGAGGCTAGACAGGTGAGAGGGGTTTTGAGGCACAACCCTGGAGAATTCATAGACGTTTCAGCAAATGCACACAGACCCAATATGTACCTTTCAGCCACGGAGAAGATCTGAAACTTGACCTCTAAAACACGAGCTATATCTCTGTAACAACTCGATTTTCTGAGGAAACTGCTCGCGATGAAGGTAAAGGGGATAATTTTGATTCTGGGTTTTCAAGGGTTTGATCCGATTCAAAACCGTTTTCCCAGAATCGCTCACGCAAAAATGTATCTCTGGGAGGCAATTACGGGGGCAGTTTTCTCTGGCAATCAAACAGTAACTGACTCTGAACACTATGGGGGTTAAATTCGCCCTATAGGAGCCAGGAGAGAACACACAGTGAGCAGGGTACATGGACAGGGTTTGAACAAAGTATACGCTGGATTGAAAAACTCACAGGCTTCCCCGAAAATGAACAGAGGTGACCCGGGATAGGGGGAAGGCATTAATGCCCGAATGTGCGAGGGTGGTGGAACTAGATCAACCATGCAAAACAGTCATTTCCCAATGTACAACCGACGGCGCATATAGCGATTCAAATCACTATGTTAAAAACAATGCCACTCAAACAATTAATGAAATCTATGGTAAGTAGACCCAAAAATTTGCATAAGCATAGCATTTGCATAGTTTCAAAACCAAAACAATGATTCAAAATCATCACCAAGGGTTCGATCATATCACATATGTGTTGTATGAAATGATTACACCAAGGTTCTATCCATAGTGTCAACGTGTTTTCATGAAACCAATGTGTCAAGGAAATTGATGAAAGACTATAGAACATCAACCACCAATGTATTAAGGACTCAATGACAGTCACTATAATATCATCACAATCTTAAAAAATGAAGCCATATTAACAACAAAAAGATGCCAAATGAGTAAAGTATCTTGGAGTCTTTCCAACTGTATAACCATAATTAAATTGGAAACGTAATGAACATATAGACAAGAGTGACCATAACAATCCAGTGACATTTTTAATATGACTTCAAAATCAAAGTTTTCACGCTTGCAGTCGTGAAAACAAGAACAAAGGCAGGTGTGCAAATGTGCGAAATAATAGCGTTATTTTATTCAAAGATTGCGACGAAAATCAAGAGTAGCAAAACACTGGTGTAGGCAGCGTATAAGGATAGGATAAAAATGTGAATTGGCTACCAACAATGGCGACACACTGGTAGAAGAAGTTATCTCTGCCAAAAGAACAAATTCAGATTATGATAACAAGAATAATTCAAACTCAAAAACAACAAGAAAATTGTCTAAACATCATTATTAATCAAATATTCCAACAATGTTTAAAGGATGAAAACTGATAACAGTCTTAAGATAAGAGAGCCACGATGTTAAAGATAGAATCCCCAATACTGTTGGCAGAGCCACTGCTGCCAGCAGACGTCCATAGCCTCGACAGGGTTGCTATTTAACCCACTCTGATATATGTATCCTGCCAAGAAGTTCCAGATCATAATAAAGGACATTTTAAGGTTAGAGGTTTCATATTTGCAAATTTTCATATACCCGACATTGCTTCGCTGCCAGCAGGCCTGTTCAGTACCCCGGCGAAGTTGTGTTGGCGTCATGCATGCATTTACCCGCTGCCAGCAGACCTGTTCAACATCCCGGCGGGTTTACAAGCACTTCCCACAGCTCTTTTAATGATTTATTTTTTTATTTTATTTTTAAAGATATATAGTTGAGCAGGGTGATACTGAAAATTATGATATTTTAACATATTTTTTACAGACCTCAGCATAATTTTTTAGAATTTTCCTTCATTAAGATCTAGAGATGGTTTATTTACAGAACCAACTTTCTAAGGCAGGGAGACATCTTCCGAGTCGTTCCCTTAAGGAACAGGGACAGCGTAAGAAGATAATGGATGATCGTGATAGGCTTCACTCACAGATCGAAATCAGTTAACTTCTTTCAAACAATAGTCTTTGCCCAATACAGATGTAAATTTCATAAGTATATCGCAATTGATGTTTAGACAATTCTTCAACCATCTCACTGAAAGAATTTTCTGTTTTCTTTGTCTGAACAATTCAAAAATACAGGTATGTGTATTTCCAAAAGCAAAAACTATTAAGCATAAGGGAGAAATCAAAACACACCAGCGAAGAAGGATTTGAAAGCAAAGAAATCCAAAAAAGAAAAATATGTACATAAGGTGCATCTGAAAACCTCATGCAACAAATCCCTTGGGAGACTGAAAGAAAGTAAAAAAAACTTGTTTGGTGTGAAAGCAGTCCTACTCGTGGTACCTTGAGTCAGGGTTGATTCAGATTCATTTATCTCTTTACTTTCCATTTAATATTTTCATGACGATACCGTGTTTTTGAAAATAAATGTTCAACTAAAAGCAAAGAGAAAAAGATCAAGAGGACTTCCCTAACAACAGTCGTATTATGGTTCTCGTGGTGCGCCCACTTGTGTTCATGATTGCATTTTTACAAAGAAAAATAGTGAGAAATACAACTGAAAGAAAACCTATTCCTAAACCTACCCTAACTATTAAACAAATCAGGATACTACGTGAAGTCATGTTTCCAATGTAGCCATCGAAGTAACTCTAATCCTGCAATGGAAACAAGATCAAGCATTACTAATAAGAATGGTAATATATCAACAAATGACATAAACATATCACACTTACCTTCAAAATCATCATCTAAAAACAAAGTAAGCATGATCTTACCATTTACTTGGATATTCTTATTGTACGAATCCTCCAACCATTGCGCAATCTTGTTGTGATAAGGGTTATATTGGCATGGGCGAGTGTAAGTAGGTTTGAAAAACTTGTCAGGATTACGAGGAAATGGAATAATCATCAGCCAAGGCTGAAATGCCCCATCCTCCTGACAGTTCTCTAAGTGTTCATTAATTTCTTCACATGGAGGATCTAAAAGAAATATGTCAAGCCTACTTCCCAGATACTTGGGAAAAAAGAAAGCAAGCTCAACTTTGTCTTTATTGTGAAATTTTTTCATATATGAATATTCAAGCCATCCTAAGATCCTGTCACAAAAATGAGGATGTAAACCATGACTTTGATGAAACGAATATATCAATGGGAAACTCCTCGTAGGAGGATTCGTGCAATCAATTGATTCATTGGTTTGAATATTTCCTTCGATGAGATTGATCATTTCAAAATGTGAAGTATAAACATTGAGATTCGAGCTAATCAAAGAACGAATATGAAATGTAGAACGTTTGATCTCCATAAAATATAATGCATCGTCCTTTTCAACAATAAACTGTGTAAAATCATCTTGCAACATGTCCTCTTCCCATATGAGTGGTGAAAGTGAACAAGAGTCAAATCCGGTTTTATCAATGTTATGGTCGGAATTAATTTCACCAAAATTTAGCATATCGAAAGGATATGATTGTGTTGGAAGAGAGTAGGGTGTTGTAGGTAAGATGTCAAGTCCACCAGAATCTAGGAATAGATTAGGATATAAAGAATAAAAGGAATGAGAAATAAGCAGCTGAAAAGAATCTCTTGAACTATGATACTCAACAATGGTATTCTCAAGACAATTTTCTTCACTTTCTTTAAAACTCTCACTCTATTTTGGTGACAAATTCCTCAACATAATATGATTATCTGGATTTGCCTTTTGTTTGATAGATAATTCAAAATTTATGTGACAAACATCTAGTCTTTCCTGTGAACAAAGGGCATTTTGAGGATGGAGGTTTAAGGTTTCTTCTTCTAGTTGCATATCTTCTTCTCTAATCAGTTTCATAGGAGTACTAGAACATTCAAGATGATTTTCGTCACTTAAGTGTTCTTCAATGATTGATTTCAAATGTTGATTAGAGCATGAGTTAAAAGAATGAGGATATTCACCTTGAGCCAGAAACGAATCATCTTCCATACTAGTCTTAGACTGAAAATACAATGATTCAAAGGAAAAACCAATTTGGTTGTCAATAAGAGCATGATCAATAGATTCTACCTTCCTAGTTTGTTCAACATTATCGGAAGAATTTTTCTCTTCTTGCGAAGAAGATTGTTCTAGCAGTTGAGTGATAGGATTTGCAATTTGTTCTTCATTTGTGATTGAACATGACTGGATGGAAGGGATGGAAGCATCATAGAAGAGATTTAATGCCAACGACATGTCATCGAGATTAAATTTACAGAGGATATGATAAACTCTTGTCAAAAAGTCTTGTGAAGATGAGTTGTCGTTGATTAGCGAAGTATGAAATTCTTCACATAATTGATCAAAATCATAAATTTCAAAAGCATCTAGAAACTCATCTACAAATTGAAACCAATCAAAAATGTGACATGCTAGAAAGGATTCAAACCAATGTTTGATCCGGCCTCTAAAAGTAAAAGTGAACAGTCTGCATAAAACTCCTAAATCTGAGATGTCATGTTTGATGCATTTGCACCAAAACTTGTTAAGGTGGTCTTTAGCAGATATATTGCCTCCACCATCAAAGGTGAGTTTGGAAAAGCGAGAGACTGTCTCGTTGGGAACATCAGGTAATGAGAAGTTGAAAGCATGTTCCAACACGGTGATTTGGGGAGCCATGGGGAAATTTGAATATATTTAAAATAAAGGCTCCTACAAGGCTGGCTTGTCAGTCGACCCTCCTTCTAGCGCCATTTGTTGGCGGACGAAATTGACCGTCCGTCAACTCGAAGAGTGAGTCCGGTCCGGGGTTGTTTAAATAACCCAAGTCGTTTGGGATGACCCACCCTGACGGGTTTAGCGGCTCCGTTGGCCGATCTAAGTCCTAGGAAAACAAATGACAACTACACTAAGGAACTAATCTAAATGAAAACAATAATTAAAACAAATTAATAAACAAATCTAAACTGCATATATACAATATATTACCTAAATCATACAACTATAATTCTATAAAATTAAATGTTCAATTACCAACAGAATCAGATCCAATTACAAATATACAATATTTACAGATTACATATTTAAATGAAAACCTGCAAAAGTCATTTGTAAACTGTCCTAAGACAGCGAAACTATTGTTTTTTTTATTTTTTTTATTTTATGAGAAAGAAATTAGATAAAAACTGTGTAAGCTAAGCAACTGAAATAATAATTCTAACTAAGAAACTAAGCTATATATATATATATATCTATCTAAACTACTTAAATAACACTAATAAATTAACTATCAAATAACAAACTGACCTGAAGTAACGCTTCAGGTTTGTCCTGTATGCAATAGTTGTTTTAGCTATTCGAAGGAAGGAAACCCGTACCAGATTCTCCACAAGCTTCTCGTAAACGGGAAGCAAATTTGCTCTTCAAATATAAATGACAGGACAAACAAGACATAAAAAATTACAACAATCTTATAATTTACAAATCATCACATTTAGATAAATCTGTTTGCAAAGATTTGTATGAAATGATTCATTTAACGAAGAAGGTAAACCTGTAATTCATTAAACTGAAGCAGAATAATTGTTGTACTAAAAGAAATAAGAAACATTAGATATGGACAACATATAAATCAAATCACATCAACATGCAATGAATCATGATAGCTAAAGTAGTCGATGACTGATTACAAACTGATATGAATAAAATCTGAAACAAAAGTTTGATATATTGAAAGCTAAAGTTGTTACAAGACATCAACTTTCATCCAAGTCTGTATCATAAATCCATAATCTGGTTCTCCCAACAGTGATCATGATTCCTTACAAAAAATAACAAGTATTTAAAGACCTCCCACAGGGTAAAACATCCTTGTGGGAATTGTCAAAGCAAAACACAAAAAATCAGGGAATAATCTCCCAAGTTCTTATTTTTGCCTATGACTAACAACTTGAAAACTATATCTAAACTGCTACAGCATGTCCAATGTGTCAATGAAATTCATAGGTACCTGTAAGTAGACAAAAATACAGAAGTTTAAATAACGTTTTATTGATAAAATTGACAAAAATCTAAATTTTAAGACTAGCTACAGAATCTTGCGATTCTGTAGCTGGTTTAATTTGAGCACAGAATCGTTTTAAAATCAATCCAAAACTTAACAGAATTGTATTCAAGCTATTAAACAAATATTTAATTCCTAATTGAAAACCAAACGAATCATTCAAATCAAAACTTCTATGCTAATTGAAACAAACGAAATCGTGGTCAACCGAATGGTAACAGAGATACATGCACTATGTTCAACATTTGTTATCACCAATTCGAGGTAAATAGAATCGCTTAGATAATTCGAAAGCAATGAAATCATTTTCATGAACCAATTTTAATCGACACAAACTGTAACCGGTTAAACAAATCATTCATGCGATAGTTTATGTCGCCTCAGCCATTAACAAAACCGTTTTCGAATCAAAAACGAAACTAACAGGATCATCATTTTTTCTTAATGTAAAACTGATAGAACTACCTCGAATCAATCTTTAATGCATATGCAAACGATCATTGCTAATCGAGGGCATACAGTATAGTTTCAGGTTCAACCAAAAGAAATGAATAAAACCAATTTGGGACTGACATAATCGTTATGCAAAATCGTATTTACCAAACAAATCTTGTGTACAGGTCGAATGCAATCCAAAACGAAAATATTAATTCAATCCAAAACAGAATCGTTCCTGGTAAATCGAAGTCAACGGGATTATTTAGAAACACACAGAACTTAATCGAAATCAAACCCAATCAACTCTCCACACAGAGTTGTTTCAAAAAGCAATCCAAACAAAATCGAAAACAAATCAATCATTTATACTAAACTGAGAATAATAAAATCTCATTAACTAAATCGCAGTTGTGTCCGAGTTTAGCGAACAAATTTCCCACTCATGATTCATAACGAAATTATTTTGGTCAACGAAAGTAACAGAATCATTTTGAATCAAAACGAACAGAGCTATTGAAAGCAAATCCAATCGGTTATATTAATTCGAATCAACTCAAAAAATAAAATTCATATGGAAATAACCTGGGCAATCAGAAAACAACTCGGTCAAGATAACTTTAAATTGACGAAGGTCGTAGCTGTCTTAACATTTTTGTAACACCCTGTTTCCCCCAACTTGTAAATATAACTGGACTGGCCAAGAACTATGGCAAACTCATAAATATGAATATGTGATGTAAATGGACCTTGAGGAAGAGGTCAATGAATGCGAATAACATTCTGAATTTATTGCAGGACTGTTGATGAGGGGATGTGCAGAAAAAGAGACCACGATGGCGATGGAAGGCACCTGAAAAAGGTGGCGTTAACTTCCACCGAAAATTTAATACCGTAATTGGACTCCACTGGCTCGGAGAACCAAAAGTGGCTCGCTGGCCCTGAAAATTAATGGCTCGCAGACTGGTAGGTGGATGGCTTGATGAGGGATGGGATGGTGAACCACCCATCCGTAGAGTCGTCAGGCCAGATCAATGCGAGGGAAATCGCGCCACACGCAACCTCGCGAGAGGATAAGGCGTATGGCAGAGGTGATTGAGAGGGCAGACGCGAGGGGAACTCTGGCATTATGCAAAGTGAGTGATAGCAGAGAGGAAGGATCGCAACCTTCGCTCCTGGTCACTGGAAGACAGAGAGACGCAGTCTCAGAACATCGTGGTCTTAGTTCGGGGGTGGCTAGTGGTAAATCCTTTGGGAGTCGCTGAGCCTACGATTGGGTTGAAACGAGCACCCCTCTCAGCAGTTGCTCCCATTTCTGAAGTCACTCCTGATAAGTGTGTTGTTTACATATTGCCTCTTGAAATTCATAGAATGATACATATATGTATATGCTCAAGGACCTGTGAAATTGTGAACGATTTCAGTGTAAGAATGTTTGTACAGTGTTTTGGTAAGAATTTATAGGCATATTCTTATAACAGAGGAAGCCATGCATGATTTAAGTTGATAAATGAATCTAATTATAAGTTGAATTAAGTTAGGCTTCCAGCCCGTTCTCGGGAAGTTGTTTCCCTTCACCCATCTCCTGGAAAGCCCCAGAATAGACCTCTTGTAGAGGTTTACCCAGGACCTGGAATAGGATCTTGAAGGTGCAAGTCTTAAGAACCGTGTACGAGGATGAACGGACCTCTTAAAAACCCGAGATGGCAGCTTAAGGGAGGAATATCGAAACGACGGATGAGGATTCGTCGGGGAATCCACAGTTTCCCCACGACCGTTAGATTAGCACGAGAAGGTAGGATGTTAAAGGCCTTACCACCTTATTTTCCTATGCCTTCATGGGTAGGGAAGAGTCTAGGGACCATAGATTCCCATGTTCCCTGAGAACATCCGGACCGCTGATTTCTCCATCCATCAAGTCGTGAGAGGGTGCACAAAGTGGCATCAAAACCGTTAGATGTGAGCAGAGATCTCGACAGCCGTCGAAACTGCGGAAGTTACGCGGAGGATAAGTCCTCGTGGGTAGGAGGAGGAATCGACGGTCAGGATTCGCAGAGGAAGATTGTGAAATCCCGTCAGCCGTTAGATCTCGGGAAAGTGCGCAGGGTTTAAGTCCTAATATGCAGACGAGGAGTCCTGGAAGAGTCATCGGGATATCAGAGTCATCGGGATTTGAAGGTCAAGAGAATCGAGACCTTGTAGGTCACAAAATCCCGAGAAAGGATCCTAGTCATTGATCTCGGCAGGACACACGTCAGACATCAGGACAGGAGTCGGGATTTAACCCATCGGGGATTCCAGGAGTGAAGAGATCGTTGCATCAGGAATCGCGATACGCGAATTCCCGACAACGATCTGGACCATCTGATTGGCAGAGGACACGTGGCGGAGATCAAGCGCCATCGGCGTTTGGCGCATCGGGAAATTGGCATTTCCAGGGACAAGAGGATGGGGAAGTCCCAGGTGAAAAACCCCGACATAATCCGAGCCGTCCATTCAGAGGGACAGGTGTCGAAGATCTAATGAGAGTCGGAAAATCGGGGAATCAGCATTCCTGAGGTCGAAGGAACCAGGACATCGAAAGTCCCGAAACCCCGAGAGTTAATCGGGACCGCCCAATTGAGAAGGACGCGTGGCAATCATCAGTGCCCTTGGAAAAAAACCCGATGAAAGGATATGACTGTGGTCATATAGAGGGAGGTCGTATGGACCAAAAGGTTTAGTCCAGGGGACTAGCAGAAGCTGACGTCATATCGGGATATCGGGGATTCTGAGGAACAATTGCTTACGTATTTCAATGTTGTGATATTTGAAACCCCGATGGACGGGAGAGATTCTTTCGGAGGATCTCTGAGTCTGTCCTGACCATTAGATGTGGGGACAAGACGTCAACTTAATCCAGGACGTGAACAAGCGACAGGATAAGCGACAAGCGGATCTGGACGGCCAGAGTTCAACCGCCCAGATCTACGACTGAGGTTCCATTCCAAAGCCCCCTTACTGTTCTGCCTTTAGCGGTAGGGGGGGGGGGTCCGGAATTGGGCGTGCAACTCTCGAATGGTCGAGATTTATTCAGTGCGATCAACAGTTTCCCAGTGGATTCCGGACCCCCCTTTCCATTCTACCTTTAATGCGGGGGGGGGTCCGGAATAGTGTGGCGTGTGAAGTGGGGCCCCTCCCTGTCATGACGACCCTCATGTTGCGTTCCCCTTTTCGCCACCTGTATTATACCAAAACGTGCAACGGGGCTTGTTCTCATTGGCGGTTCGTTACCCCTGTAGAGGATTGTGCCTATTGGCCATTTGCTGACCTGGTGGGAGATCGTCCCCATTGGTCGGGCGCGTAGATATTACTGTAGCGCCGAAGCGCGAAATACCAGAGACGCTATGATCGAATTGAGCCGTGAACATGTCCCCCGATCACAGGGGAATGGAGTAGGGGAAAGATAGAGCCAGCTTACGCTGGGAATCCTTGGTTATTTAGGAGTTCGAATCCGACAGAGGACCGGAAAAATTTGATTTAGTTAGTGGGTATGTTACAAAGTGGTATCAGAGCATGGTTACAACACTCGGCCTGATTGGGCTCATGCACGATTCGCGCATAAACTCCATTCGAAGCACTCCTACAAGGAGTAATCCCCTGACTTAACTCTCTTGTCCAGGATTAAGAACTTGCAAAATGAGAACCCGACTGTGTATGCATGTGAAAGAGTTATGAATTTGTGCGCAATTTATAAAAATGAATTTAACCCTTGACTAACAGCCAGTGTTTGTCTTTTCACTCAAGCGGACGATCAACCGCGGAAATCTACAAACGCAGAAAAATGGTGACTCACCAAGAGGTGGGAGAAGGCTCCCACAACAGAGACGAAGAGTCTGATGAAAGAAGAGCAATAGGAACCCCTCCAGACCTAGCTGAGACTGTGAGGAGTCTCATGGTCGAATTGAAAAGCTGGAAGGCCGATAATGAAAGGATGATGAAAGAACAAGAAAAGCAAACCGAAATTAATGCATTTTTACTGCAGAGCTTATCCGGCCTACAGCGACAAATGCAGCATGAACCGGAGATGCAAAATCGTGGTCATGTCAGTGGCCACACAGAGAGAAGCACATCCAGAAAGGTCCACCCCAGAGGTAGAGGACCAGTACCAGATGATTCTACTGAGAAGGAAGTTGGTGATTCAGAAGGCTCTTCCAGCAGCAGGACCAGTTCCTATTCTCGCAGAAAACAGAAGAAGCAAAAGACTTCTAAGAGTCATAAATTTGAGGAATTCAGGAAGGCCAAACCTCCCTCCTTCGATGGCGAGATAAATAAGGGAGAGGAGGTTGAGGCTTGGCTACTTGGACGAAAGAAATATTTCAGAGTCCATGATTTCTCAGAAAACTTGAAGGCCCGAGTGGCCACTTTCAATCTGAATGGAAAGGCTTCCATCTGGTGGGAAGACCTTAAGAATATGAAAGGGGTCCGCGAGGAGGACCTGTCTTGGAAAC
>ML784541.1:24936-36133 GCA_009831015.1 Picea engelmannii | reverse complement strand
GTAAAAGCACATAATGTTTTCCATGTTTCATTATTAAAGAAATATGTACATGATGCTAATCATATAATTGACTGGTTTGTGATCCAGGTGGAACCGGAGGGAGAATTTCTACCAGAACCCCAATGCATACTGGACAGAAAGGATACCCCGCTCCGGAACAGAACCATTGCATAGGTCAAGGTGCAGTGGAAACATTTTGGCCCAGATGAGGCTACATGGGAGATGGAAGATGCCATGAAACTGGCATATCCAATTTTGTTTACTTATGTGCATGCAATTCATGCTAGTAGATAATAACATCGAGGACGATGTTCCTTTTTAAGGGGGAGGGAATTGTAACACCCTGTTTCCCCCAACTTGTAAATATAACTAGATTGGCCAAGAACTATGGCAAACTCATAAATATGAATATGTGATGTAAATGGACCTTGAGGAAGAGGTCAATGAATGCGAATAACATCCTGAATTTATTGCAGGACTGCTGATGAGGGGATGTGCAGAAAAAGAGACCACGATGGCGGTGGAAGGCACCTGAAAAGGTGGCGTTAACTTCCACCGAAAATTTAATACCGTATTTGGACTCCACTGGCCCGGAGAACCAAAAGCAGCTCGCTGGCCCTGAAAATTAATGGCTCGCAGACTGGTAGGTGGATGGCTTGATGAGGGATGGGATGGTGAACCGCCCATCCGTAGAGTCGTCAGGCCAGATCAGTGCGAGGGAAATCGCGCCACACGCAACCTCGCGAGAGGATAAGGCGTATGGCAGAGGCGATTGAGAGGGCAGACGCGAGGGGAGCTCTGGCATTACGCAGAGTGAGTGATAGCAGAGAGGAAGGATTGCAACCTTCGCTCCTGGTCACTGACAGACAGAGAGATGCAGTCTCAGAACATCGTGGTCTCAGCTCGGGGGTGGCTAGTGGTAAATCCTTTGGGAGTCGCTGAGCCTACGGTTGGGTGGAAACGAGCACCCCTCTCAGCAATTGCTCCCATTTCTAAAGTCACTCTTGATAAGTGTGTTGTTTACATATTGCCTCTTGAAATTCATAGAATGATACATATATGTATATGCTCAAGGACCTGTGAAATTGTGAACGATTTCAGTGTAAGAATGTTTGTACAGTGTTTTGGCAAGAATTTATAGACATATGCTTATAACAGAGGAATCCATGCATGATTTAAGTTGATAAATGAATCTAATTATAAGTTGAATTAAGTTAGGCTTCCAGCCCATTCTCGGGAAGTTATTTCCCTTCACCCATCTCCTGGAAAGCCCCGAAATAGATCTCTTGTAGAGGTTTACCCAGGACCTGGAATAAGATCTTGAAGGCGCAACTCTTAAGAACTGTGTAAGAGGATGAACGAACCTCTTAAAAACCCGAGATGGCAGCTTAAAGGAGGAATATCGAAACGACGAATGAGGATTCGTCGGGGAATCCACAATTTCCCCACGACCGTTAGATTAGCAGGAGAAGGTAGGACATTAAAGGCCTTACCACCTGATTTTCCTATGCCTTCATGGGTAGGGAAGAGTCTAAGGACCATAGATTCCCATGTTCCCTGAGAACATTCAGACCGTTGATTTCCCTGTCCATCAAGTCGTGAGAGGGTGCACAAAGTGGCATCAAAACCGTTAGATCTGAGCAGAGATCCCGACAGCCGTCGGATCTGCGGAAGTTACGCGGAGGATAAGTCCTCGTGGGTAGGAGGAGGAATCGACGGTCAGGATTCGCAGAGGAAGATTGCGAAATCCCGTCAGTCGTTAGATCTCAGGAAAGTGCGCAGGGTTTAAGTCCTAATATGCAGACGAGGAGTTTCGAAAGAGTCATCGGGATATCAGAGTCATCGGGATTTGAAGGTCAAGAGAATCGAGACCTTGTAGATCACGAAATCCTGAGAAAGGATCCTAGCCGTTGATCTCGGCAGGACACGCGTCAGACATCAGGACAGGAGTCGGGATTTAACCCATCGGGGATTCCAGGAGTGAAGAGATAGATGCATCAAGAATCGCGATACGCGAATTCTCGACAAGGATCTGGACCGTCTGATTGGCAGAGGACACGTGGCGGAGATCAAGCACCATCGGCGTTTGGCGCATAGGGAAATCGGCATTTCCAGGGACAAGAGGACGGGGAAGTCCCATGTGAAAAACCCCGACACAATCTGAGCCGTCCGTTCAGAGGGACAGGTGTCGAAGATCTGATGAGAGTCGAAAAATCGGGGAATCGGCATTCCTGAGGTCGAAGGAACCAGGACATCGAAAGTCCCGAAACCCCGAGAGTTAATCGGGACCGCACAATTGAGAAGGCCGCGTGTTAATCATCAGCGCCCTTGGGAAAAAACCCGATGAAAGGATATGACTGCGGTCATATAGAGGGAGGTCGTATGGACCAAAAGGTTTAGTCCAGGGGACTAGCAGAAGCTGACGTCATATCGGGATATCGGGGATTTCGAGGACCAAATGCTTACGTATTTAAATGTTGTGATATTTGAAACCCTGATGGACAGGAGAGATTCTTTCGGAGGATCTCCAAGTATTTCCTGGCCATTAGATGTGGGGACAAGACGTCAACTTAATCCAGGACGTGAACAAGCGATAGGATAAGCGGCAAGCGGATCTGGACGGCGAGAGTTCAACCGCCCAGATCTACGACTGAGGTTCCATTCCAGAGCCCCCTTACTGTTCTGCCTTTAGCGGTAGGGGGGGGTCCGGAATTGGGCGCGCAACTCTCGAATGGTCGAGATTTATTCAGTGCGATCAACGGTTTCCCAGTGGATTCCGGACCCCCCTTGCCATTCTACCTTTNGGGGGGGGGGGTCCGAAATAGTGTGGCGTGTGAAGTGGGGCCCCTCCCTGTCATGACGATCCTCATGTCGCGTTCCCCTTTTCGCCACCTGTATTATACCAAAACGTGCAACGGGGCTTGTTCTCATTGGCAGTTCGTTACCCCTGTAGAGGATTGTGCATATTGGCCATTTGCTGACCTGGTGGGAGCTCGTCCCCATTGGTCAGGTGCGTAGATATTATTGTAGCGCCGAAGCACGAAATACCAGAGACGCTACGATCGAATTGAGCTGTGAACATGTCCCCCGATCACAGGAGAATGGAGTAGGGGAGAGATAGAACCATCTTATGCTGGGACTCCTTGGTTATTTAGGAGTTCGAATCCGACAGAGGACCGGAAAATTTTCATTTAGTTAGTGGGTATGTTACAGTTTCTGAAGACAATTGAATCGGTGGTGTTCTGTTTCTTCTAACAGACTGCTTGATTTCCTAAGTATTGATCAAGGGTTCAAGAGTGTGAGAGGTTGGACGGGTGAGAGGGGTTTTGAGGCACGGCCCTGGAGAATTCATAGACGTTTCAGCAAATGCACACAGACCCAATATGTACCTTTCAGCCACGGAGAAGATCTGAAACTTGACCTCTAAAACACGAGCTAGATCTTTGTAACAACTCGATTTCTGAGGAAACTGCTCGCATTGAAGGTAAAGAGGCTATTTTCGGTTCTGGGTTTTCAAGGTTTTGATCTGATTCAAAACCGTTTGCCCAGAATCACTCGCACAAAAACATGTCTCTGGGAGGCAATTACGGGGGCAGTTTTCTCTAGCAATCAAACAGTAACTGACTCTAAACACTATGGGGGTTAAATTCGCCCTACAGAAGCCAGGAGAGAACACACAGTGAGCAGGGTACACGGACAGGGTTTGAACAGAGTATACGTTGGATTGAAAAACTCACAGGCTTCCCCGAAAATGAGCAGAGGTGACCCGGGATAGGGGGAAGGCATTAATGCTCGAATGTGCGAGGGTGGTGGAACTAGATCAACGATGAAAAACAGTCATTTCCCAATGTACAATTGACGGCGCATATAGCGATTCAAATCACTATGTTAAAAACAATGCCACTCAAACAATTAATGAAATCTATGGTAAGTAGACCTAAAAATTTGCATAAGCATAGTGTTTGCATAGTTTCAAAACCAAAACAATGATTTGAAATCATCACCAAGGGTTCGATCATATCACATATGTGTTGTATGAAATGATTACACCAAGGGTCTATCCATGGCGTCAACGTGTTTTCATGAAACCAATGTGTCAAGGAAATCGATGAAAGACTATAGAACATCAACCACCAATGTATTAAGGACTCAATGACAGTCACTATAATATCATCACAATCTTAAAAAATGAAGCCATATTAACAACAAAAAGATGTCAAATGAGTAAAGGATCTTGGAGTCTTGCCAACTGTATAACCATAATTAAATTGGAAACGTAATGAACATATAGACAAGAGTGATCATAACAATCCAGTGACGTTTTTAATATGACTTCGAAATCAAAGTTTTCACGCTTGCAGTCGTGAAAACAAGAACAAAGGCAGGTGTGCAAATGCGTGAAATAATAGCGTTATTTTATTCAAAAATTGCGATGAAAATCAAGAGTAGCAAAACACTGGTGTAGGCAGCTTATAAGGATAGGATAAAAATGTGAATTGGCTGTCAACACGTATATGCTCCCCTTCCGTATATGCGCGCTTCTGTATATGCACGCTTTCGTATATGTGCCCCTTCCGTATATGCGCACTTCCGTATATGCGCACTTCCGTATATGCACGTATATGCGCCCTTCTGTATATGCGTGCTTCCGTATGTGCGCTCTTATGTATATGTGCCTTCAGTATATGCGCACTTCTGTATATGTGCACTTCTGTGTATGCGCGCTTTCGTATATGCATTGAGTAGATGCAGATATACCCCTTACCTGCATAGCTAGCTCAGGATTTACCTTTCAGGACCTTCGCAGAGCAAAAAATAAGGTCCTTTCAGGACTTACAAATGGCCTATAACGAAGTATACACTGAACAACTTTTATTTATGGGCTAAAGTAGTGGTGGAATAGAAAGAGATATATATCTTAGGGGTAACCTCGCTAACTCATCTAACGACTACCTTAGTTCGTGCGATAAGGATGAGAATATGAAAGGAGAGGACACAGTAAGATAAATCTTTCAAGTCTCTATTTGGTTAGTATTGAAATAGACTCTGAATTGACGAAGGCTTTGTAAGGCAGGCCACCCTATAAGCTCGTATTCGGTAACTAGAGATAGAATCAATAATATAGAGCACGTATTCGGTAACTAGGGTGGGTGAACCCTCATAGATATCAGGTGCCCACATATATAGAGTCGAGAGAGATATGGAGTCCAAGGGGGAGGGGGGTTTTTTTCGAGGCTCGGGAGAATAGGGGGTTTAGGGCCCAGCGAGTTGTTAACTCATGTTCGCTCAGCAAGCAAGCAGAAGTTTTCCACACGAGGAAGAATGAGAAATTATCTATGAGAAAAGTGCTCCCTGGACCGAACGTGAATGTTTTTTTCCATCATACGACTCCGTAACTCTACTCTCTTGGATTATATATCCAAAAGGTCCACTCTCAGCCATTCCACACGCTGTCTAGCAGAGCAGGCGGTTTGATGCATTTGAAGTGGCCGTAGTAGATGCCAAACCTGTTGCTCAGTCAGTATGGGCGCAACAGCTACATGGACCCCTCCCTTTCGTTGTTGTCAGTGCTTTCATGGGTCGGTCGATATGGGATTCAACCTATAACATATGTACTTAAATGTAGAGAAAACAAGAGCTGCATGGCAGCTTAGCTTAGTCCCTGCCAAGTAATGAACTAAGTTTTTATGTGCTTTTGGGATCAAGAGATGGATCATAAGCCACACAAGCTAAACTAGAAAGCAATTTACTTTAAGTAATAAGAACCTCTTACTATCTATAAAATCCTTGTAGAGTCCAAACACTCACTGATATTAAATTAATAAGTAGTTTTATGATCTATAAGAACCTCTTACTATATATCATATACACCCATTAAGAACATCACATGTCAGTTACAAGGAATTAAACATGGGTAGGGAGGGTAACAACAATGGCTTTCCTTTTCTTTTGTTGATTCCATGGTGAAAGTAAATGATATTTTACTTTATTTAATATTTTAAAATTTAAATGTTATTTTATCTTTTATAGTCAAAAATATGGTATTAAAAGTAAATTTTAATGGTTAAAAAAATATCACAAATATAAATTTTGTTTTGATAATTAAAATTAATAATAATAAACATAATAAATAATTTTTTATTTTTATTTAATATTTTAAAATTTAAATGTTATTTTATTTTTTATAGTCAAAAATATGGTATTAAAAATAAATTTTAATGGTTAAAAAAATATCATAAATACAAAAAAAAAATTGATAATTAAAATTAATAATAATAAACATAATAAATAAATTTTTATTTTTATTTAATATTTTAAAATTTAAATGTTATTTTATTTTTTATAGTGAAAAATATGGTATTAAAAATAAATTTTAATGGTTAAAAAAATATCATAAATACAAATTTGATTTGGTTAAATTTTGTTTTGATAATTAAAATTAATAATAATAAACATAATAAATAAATTTTGATTTTCTATTTTATAAATTTTAATGATTAACATCAATCTTACATACAAATATATTGTCAAACCATACCTATTTTAAATATGACTATTTATTATCAAAGATGAATATTTTAAATATGATTATTTACCATCATAAACAAACGATTGTAGAGGTATATGTCCAAAGCATACATATTTTAAATATGATTATTTATCATCATAGAAAAATATAGTAGATACTAAGTGCACCAAGTCAAAGACTCATAATAATAGAATAATTTTTTTAACATTCCCCCGGATGGGATGACATGTGGGCAGCTTGGGCACGTGGAGGCACTAACGGGGGGGCCATTAATGGAGGCCCCTACTCATGGTTGCGGGCAGTTATTAGAGCCCTCGCCTCCGTAGACCACCGGATGACGATGGAGCTCCTCGCGCGTGGGCAGGGGACGGCCAGCCAGAGCATTCATCTCTCGGCGTTAATGCTGGTAGCTATGGGTTATGCGTATTTTAGTCCGAACAGACCTCCCACCTCACATTCGAATTTGTTCCATCAGGTTTAGCACTGCCGCGCAGGAGGTTCCGCCCTAGCCCTCACCATGCCACGGGTAAGGGGTAGGCCTCGCCGAGGCGCTGGCTGGTATGCAGCGGATTCACGGCGAAAACGACATCAGAAGTTTGCCAAAGCTATGCTCTTGGCCAAGAAAAAACGCAGGGGTAGCGCCACTGTAGAAACCTCGCCGCCTCGAACTTACGTGGAGGAGGACCTGTCTATCACGCTTCCATTGGATTTTTCCGAGAGCCGGATGTTTGTTGTCCTGGACAATTGGGATCCTCCGACGAGCTTCAGACACACGCCAACTGCACCCAATTTGGGCAATTCTCTAGCGCCCGCCATCGCTCCGAGTGCAACTTTCGCGGCCTGCCTTGTGGAAGAGGAGCCACCGGAATCCATTGTTGGGGTGCAGATGCAGGGGACACCATCGGATTACAAGGCAAGGGAAGCGGAGGAGGTGCAGCCGGAGCGTAGCACTGGCACGCAGCAACAGAGGACAACGCCGAGTCGAAAAGAAGCGGAGTCTAAACGGAATTTGCCACCTTCGCCGCCGTTCCTGCATCTCGAACACCTAAAGTTGATCTTGGAAGTGCGCAGCCTTGTGGACGATCAAGTCTTCAAAGCTGTGCGAGTCAGCCAGCGCCTAGATATGTTGTATGCGGCCTACTCCAAAGCTACTCCACGGCGCCAATGCCCCACTTGTGCGCAGCCCTTCATCCTCCCTATCAATGGCGGCAACTTCGACTGAATAGGTTCTGGTCTTCATTATGGTTTCCATGCTCTTTTCAGTTACTGTTTATCAGAGCCGTCGCTCTCTAGTTCCTAGCATAATTAGCTTTAGCATAGTTTTTCTTTTACTGTTGAGAATACTGGACAAAATCCAAGGTTTCCTTCGGGCAGGGTGGCGAAACACTACGCCTAATTTTGCTTGCTACTGTGGACAGGCCAACTGTCCTGGTTTTCTGTACAAGCAGGACAGCTGGCATATGCATGCCAAATGTCTATCCTTTTTTTGAAAGCTTAATATAACAGGTTCTGCTTTTTTATTTAAAAAAAATAATAATAATAATTTTTTTAACATTTTATGAGTTAAGTTTTTTAAGTTAAAGATTTGTAATAATAAAATATTGTAAATGTGTTATATATGTTGTTAATTGGGTTTAGATTGGGTGGTTGGGGCGAATGGTTGTTATCTTTCCTACTTAGATTCAATTTCTTTAGTAATATATTGATTAGGAATATTGTAGATACTAAATGCACCAAGTTAAAGGCTCACAACAATAAAATATTACAAATACTATTTACAATTTTCTTCGAGTAATATTTTACAAGCTAAATTTATTAACTTGAAAAATTGTAATTATAAAATATTATGAGTTTTAATATTGTAAGTGTCATATATATGTTGTCAATTGGGTTTAGTTTGGGTGATTGGCATGAATGATCGTCATCCTCCTTATTTAGGTTCAATTTCTCCAAATAACATATTGACTAACTTAACTTTACCATTTCCAAAACTATCTTCTTTCATCAATTCTTTATGAACTTCAAAACTAAAAATACAAAAAAATATATCATCCAATATATCATATATCATCCACCCATATATCTATTATACATTTTTATATTTTTAAAAGTTAAAAATTAATAAAAATCACATTATTTATGTAGGAGATTATTTGGTTTTTATTTTTTAAATTTAAAAAACTTCTTAATTAGTCAAACATTTAAATTTATATAAAGAAAATGAACAACTTACTTCACCATTCACAATATCATCCACAACATAGAAAATAATCATCACGCAATTAAAATAATAAAAATCAAGTTATATAACACTATTTTGTTTTTATTTTTTAAATTTGAAAAACTAATAATTGATAAACATTTAAATTTATATAAAAAATATTTAGTTTTATTTTTTAAATTTAAAACACTTAATAATTGGTCAAACTTTTAAATTTATATAAAGAAAATGAATAAGAACTTTACCCTCGACATAGAAAATAATCATTATAAAATAATAAATAAGTTAATAACCTAAAAAAAAAATTACAAATTAATAAATATCTTTAAATAATAAATAACCTGAAAAATAATAATTACAAATTAATAAATAGTTTTATGTAAAATAATAAATAGTTCCATTTTTTCTATCTACCTTTCCTACATTAAGTTATTCAAGTACTCATTTTCTATTTTGAAATTTAATCATATCCACTAATGCTTGGGCTTTTCTCCTATCTATATTTTCAAATCACGAGGCTCAAGTGACCAAAAATCAGCCTCTAAAAAGAAATATCGCATTAAAACAAGTAACCGGGGATTTGGGGGCAAGAGGGCAACCATCTTGTGTGAGAAAATGAGCAGATGGTTTTGATATATTACACCATATTTTTTCACAGGATGTAAAGGATAGAAGAGCATAGCAGAGGTGGTACGGTGTGTAGAGGGTCATAAATTTTAACAGTCACTTCTGCAACAAGCTCACCGAAAATTGACGACACTAAATGACGAGCTGACAGTGTTACAATGCACTTATGAATGACTGTTGCCTCTACACAATAACCCATCCAAAATGTTTTCTAAAAATTTTAAAAATAAAAAATTTCCATTTATAATGTCAAACATTAAGAAACCATCGCAAATAAAGTATGAACAACGGCCATTCCATAATAAGAAGTTCATTTAATAGCCAATCAGATCGCTGCAAAATGTTTTCTAAAAATTAAAAAGAATAAAAATATTCCATGTATAATGTCAAACATTAAGAAACCATTGCAAATTTTTAGTCAACCACTGGATTAATTGGCAGTCAACAACATATTGAATCTAGAGATTTCTAAACATCTGGAAATATCGTATCGATATCTAGAAATTTTTAAACATCCTTTGATTTGGAGATTTCTGTTGTGAATACAGGAGCACGGAACGCTTGAATTCATATCATTTGTTTTATTGCTTGGGGTGGAGCTCCCACACATAGTGTTTCTATGATCGATTGCTATGCTGGCTTAACCCCTGTTCATCAATTCTGTTTTGCAATTGATTCCCCGATTGGTGTTGATTGCCTTGGAATTAGGAAACAAGCGATACAAGTTGCGGTATTGATTTTCAGTCCTGTAGCAATGGAATCCTGTCCCAGAATTGGAATTAGTGGGGAAATATTGTTGCCCATAGTGTTGCTGAAGCACATGATAAACAGAGAGGTGATAAGCAGTGTTGTAATATCAACGAATAATGCATGATGAAGCATATTTACATTCTAGGACAGTATTTTATTTCGCAGACGATCCGTGTTTACTATTTGAACAACAAAGATATATAATTTAATAATCTGGAGGTTGCTCAATTCCAAATGAAATCATAAAAAATCGAGTGTTTTGAGTGCCAATTATATAAATCCTTCCCAACTACTACCAACTACTATGTACAGTATTTTTAATCAGAATGGTACATAATTAACAGCCAAACATGATATATGATTCAATCATTGCTTTCTATTATTATAACAAAACAAATGAGTATATAATATATACAAGAATAAGAATACAGTCACAAGAATAAGTGAGAATGAGGACCCCCCTTGCACATACAATAAGCAATTTAAAAGACAAAACCATTAATTTGGTATACAGGAATGAAGTATTAATGGTTTTGATCTCTATACCATTTTGACATTGAAGGAGAATTTACTATAGAAGAGAAGAGATTTTATTATAGAAGAGATGTTATAGTTGTAAAAACAATTCTAATATGTTACATACCAAGATATCTATCAATTGTTATCATTAGGAAAACTATTCAAATCAAAAGGCAAATGTGTTTGATTGCCTCGATTTGGCATGGATGCAACTATTGTCCCGCTTTATGGATTTGGCATGGATGAAACTTTTCTCCTCCCACGTTGGCTAGACTCAATGAATTCATATGACATATATTCTTCGGCATTCACATTCAAGTCCTCTTCCAGAGCTTGTCGAGCCCTCCGTCGACGCTTAAAGCTAGGGCTAATCCAACTTTTCTTTCTTCTTAGAGATCCATCCAATGTTTGTGGGTCATTGGTGAAGTCAAAGTCCATTACAAATTTATCATTGAAACCAATAAGAAATCTTTCCAAATCCTCCTTCATTTCCAAACATTTATGTTGTTCTCGTGGTGCATGATGAATTGCATCCTGCAAATTTAAATGTA
>ML784540.1:338463-369453 GCA_009831015.1 Picea engelmannii | reverse complement strand
AAGGGGGTTGTTCATGATAGAAAAAGTGCAGCGAATAATTGATCAGTTGCAATATGACCCAGAACTCACAGGAATGAGAGGGTCCCCTACCGACAACCCATATGAAATCTAGACAGGCCCAAGTGGCCCTGAACTAATAAACATTGATGAAATCACTGGGTTAGACAAACCTGAAATCACAACACCACAGATTGGATCATCGGGGTATGTTTCAGCTCATCCGGAGACAGTTGGAACATCAGGGAGAGCAAGTGCACCAAACCCCCTCCACGAATTGATAAAAATTTATGATGATGAAGAGAGCCCGGAGGTATCCGTAGTGACCCCTGTACAGATCATAGAGGAAAAGGAGTGAGAGAAGACATCTTCCCCATCTCCCGATGTGCAAGTTCAGGGCCTTCCATAGAATGAACAAGAGGTCGAGAGTGTCTTACACACTGAGCTTCCCGATGATCCGGAGACCCAAGAAGATAGTCTAGAGGATGAGCCAAGGTCAGGCAAACAAAAGGAAGAAGCGCCACAGCAAGAAATCAGCGTCTCAACGATCGATTATCAAGTAAGTACCGAGCACACCACGACGCCTCAATTTCAATCGGTACTCAACTTCCCGATGAGCGACAAACAGAAGTCGGACCTTCTGAACACATGGAGGAAGTTCAAGAACCCAGTCTTGAACAAATATATACCATTTGGAGCCTGGGAAATATGCTCACTTGGGGATATCAAAAATCCCCAAACCCGTGGATGAAGTCGCTGACATACATGCCATCTCTTATGACCAGAAAAGGAAAGCTATCGTGCAGAGAACCACCAAGAAGAGGAGGATCACTCTAGATCGCTCCAGCCTCATCACCACGGAGGAAAATCTGATCAACACAAATCATGCCAAGACATTGGAACTTATCGGTGCAGGGATGGCAATCACAGATGCCACCCTAGACAGAGAAAAAAGGGATGAAGAGGAGTTGGTTGTTGCTTTGAAAGAATTGGAACATTTGCGCCACTTGGCGGAATATTACCAGGACACCACACAAGTCATGGTGTTCCTAAGCAGTGAATTCAAGTAGGCCTACAACAAATGTACAGATGAACGACACATATTCACTGCAAGGATAGTCGAGCTTCAAGAAGACACCCTCATGGCACTAGCGACATGCAAGGATATGGAGAGGTGGTACAAGAAAGAACAACAATCCATAGAAAGGATCGACTATATCAGCGCGGTGCAACAAGGCCGAGACGCCGAAGAGCATGGCATCCGAGTACTAAACGAAAGAAGCATCGACCGCATAAGGAAATCGATTGAATATTGGGTAAAAATGGCTCAGGATCCTCATCAAGAAATCCAAGAGAAATAGGCCGAGTGTGAGAAAAGATGGATCAAGATCAACTGGGCAATAAGAGACATCGGCCTCCCTGAATTTGTCACACCTTATGGCTTTGTCGACTTGCATAAGATAGTCAAATCACATTCCAAAAAAGACTCATCATGGGTTGCAGAACTAACAAAGGTGGCTGACATGACACCAGGACAGGTACGACAGTTCACGGAGCACCTAATTAGAGATCAAGCCATGTTGCAGCAATTAAGTGGCAGAATAGTCAAGTATCGGGCACGCGCAATAGAAATAAGAGAGATCCTTTCGGCCCCAATGGAACAACATAGATTTTCATATGCTAACACATGCGAGGATCTCTTCATCAAGTGGTCGGAGTACGAGAAGATTCATCCACTCAAGTGAGATCATTTGATGACTGTTTGAATACTGATAGAAGAAAGCACCATGTGGCGAGTTTTGTTTTACTTAGTTGCACTTTAATAGTTTTTTTTAGTTAATAGTATGTCATAAATAGGAGGATCGACTTATTAGTCAAGGGTCAATGGTTTTCGCAAAGACTCTCATTTTTGGATTTTTTAAAGAACTATTTCGGAGTTTCCTTAATTGAGAAGTCTTGTTTAGGACCAGAGACAAGTTTGTGTTTTTCATCAAAAGTGTGTATGATTGGATGTGGAGAAGAATTATTTATGATTTCATCTCTTGAATGGATGTTGTAATGAGTAAGATCTTCTAAATATGTTGATAAGTTATCTGATTCAATGTTTTACAGTTCTTGTCTTTATTGATGAAAATAAATCGTTGTGTTAACATGTGATTGATGATTAGAGTTAAGATAATTATTTTTCTTGCGATTGTTTATCGCATGCATATTTTCTTCTGATAAATTGTATCTTAGTCAATAATTAGAATATCAGCAGGTTAATGTATTATTACTAGGCTTGTGGTATATAATTGATGTATGCATGCTAGAGAGAAAGAGTTATCCCAAGATCAACCTTCTCCAATGGTTAAAGCTTTTCCCCTCTTTGTTACTTGGTTGGTTTATACCGGCTTTTATCTTGTATCGGTCCCACATATAAGAGAAAGTACAAAAAAGAGAACGGTTGAACTAAAGGAGAAGCCTTCACAAGAAAACGTAAATCCCATCGATCAATTGGTTGGATCGCAAGATCTGGAGAACCATTCCACCATTAAACGTTGCAGAGTCTAATTGGGCCTCGGTGGTAGGTTTGGTTCATGCTATTGAGTTAAATGGATTTAGGACCCCTCAACACTACCCAACCCCAGGAATGTAACCCTTGACTAATATCAATCCCTTAGGCATCCCATTTGTTTATCAGGGTCTTTCTGGCACAGGTAACTAGGAATATCTCAGCTAGGAACTCAAGGGAACTTGCTGCCAGGAAAACTACTAGCAAAAACAACACCAACACTTGTTGATACAATGCAACTCACTCAGAAGTTCACTCTTCAAACCTGAAAACTTGGCTCTTCAGTCTTCAGCTCCAAATAGGCTCCAAATATGCTCTAGCATGCTCCATATATTTCCCTCCATGGTTGTTCCAACTCCAATCTCACTTTCTTGCTCTCTGCTTGCTACTCATGCACAAAACTTGATTGTCTAAAAACTATTGTAGTTGTCCATATGAATTTCCTCTTTTGTCTTACTTACTTGACTCACACACTTCCTCGGGATGATTGTACTCATCCCCCATGCTCCCAATAACTATGGGATGTGAATTTTTACACCCACCCTCTTACATGCATTCAATGATTGGTTTTGGGGTCAATCAGAAACTAGATTTTAATACATAGTCATAATAAAATTCAGGAATGTGGGTGAATAATTAGACATATGTAATTCCCCCTTGGACCCCTTTTAGACATTATCCTAGACCCTCCCCTCTCTTGTGTATTAATTCATCCCCCATCTCTATCCATATCCCCTTAATAGCTAGCATCACATTTTATTATTAAAATTCAAAAATACATTTTGCATATACATTGTTTTGGTTGTAGCCACACATTATATCTACATAAACATTGATTAAATTGGGGATTATAGTGGGGATATTACAATTGAGGAGGATAAACTTACAACCAAATGAAAAGGAGATTTAAAGAACCAAGATGAATAAAAAAATATGCCAGCTATTCAATGGTGTTGTCTCAATACTAATTACTCTTAGTGGTTGGCTTAGAGAGAGTATGAATCCATAAATATATCCCGAAAAAGAGTCCAAAAAATGGTGACATTATTGGAGTGACAATATTGTCTGCCTTGCATTTGATTCATGTCCACAAATCCTTCTTGAAGTAATAAAATTGTGATGAGTGATAAAACAAATCCACGCTTTGATTTCAATGGTGGGTGCATAGAGTTTTGCCCTCAAATCCTTTCGCAATGTTTTTCCAACATGATACTTGGGAATTGCGTGGATGAAATAGACCTTGTACAACATATTGTAGAACACCACTTATTTAAAATTCCACAATGAATACCCATATAATCATATTTTCGCTTCCAAAGGATTAATTTCTCCTAATCATAGAAAAACAATTTTGAAATTAGCTTATAGCCTATTTTCCCACAAATTGCTTGATTTCATCTTCTATGATATCAAATCCATTGGATATGACCACGAAGGCTACTGGAACCTCTCTTGCAACTTCATCCTTTTGGTTTCCCACAAAGTTACAAAAAAAAGGACGTTGCATTGTTTGCAAAAGGTTAAGTTGGAATTAAAGTGTATGAGATCCATTCATATCAAAGACTCACAATACAATTGTTGCATCTACAATAGATGGATGGGTGATGAGAATGGATTCTAATTCAATAGGAGGCACCTTCAAATCAACAATTAATGGTTTTTTAATTGTGTAAGATTAAGAATAGTATTCATATTGTTAGAATAAAAAATTGAAGAAATGACACTAAAGAAAGGCCTAGAAGCCCTTATATTTGATAATCTATTTAATTCAATCCACATTGAAAGCTTCCTCATTCTCGTCAATATAACGAATATCCCTAATATGAAACCACCCATGTTCATAGATAATTCTAGTTGTAGACTCAACATCATTCAAATACCCTAAGAAAAAAACTCACAGCCAAAGCTCAATACAATAACATAATTTTGTTGGTTAAGTGGATAACTGCAAAGGTAAGGACAGGACAGGCCACCTACTAATTTGGAAGTATAGGTGGATAGGTGAATTATGTATATGTTGCATCCCCAACGATGCATTCCCAATGACATGGCAAGAGGAAATATGTACACAAACCAGACGTATTGGAGGACTAGTTTCAAATGGACGATGTGTTTCAAACAAAATATGTCCCCCTTCACTATAAACCATATTTGTATTTAATTATGCTTCAACGATCGATTAACTTATTTCCCAAAAATCAATTAAACTTGTTTCCAAATATTTTAATTATGCTTTGACAACTGATTAACTTGTTTCTCAATCTTTTAATTGTGCTTTGACCACTGATTAAGTTGTTTCCCAATCTATGTTGCCTTGATAGAAATAGCCATTGCACAACATAATGGATATTGAATAAGATGGAAAAAGGGTTTTTGACCTCACATCACATGTAAAATAAGTCCACCAAACCTTATTTTACACATGAGGAAATTGTGTTCAACTATCATGGAGGGAATTTTTCAAAAGACAGAACAATTATACCTTTAGGATTTCCACTATGAGTTTCATGAATTCCAATCCTCTCTAGCACTCATACATGTGACTACCAAACTGCAACATTAAAGGGGATTAATTATTAAGAGAGATGAATGATCCCTTATAGTGCACATAGTTTCTAATGGTACTTGTTGTTTCAAACAAAAGAACATGGGTAGCAATGCAATGTACCTTTAATGGTACTAAAGGAAACCACCCATCAAAGGATTCTTGCTTATATGAGATGATTTAATAACATATAAAACTAATCGATATTTAACCTAGAAGAAACACTACTTCATATAAATTTTCAAGAATGTATTTTATCCTAAAAACCTCTTTGAGAACTCAGGATTCATCCAAATATCCTTGGTAAGGGATTCAACCTCATCATAGAGACAATTGCTAACTATATTCCAATCTCCCTCGTTGTTGTTGTTAACCTTATCATTGTCTTTGTCATGGCATCCATTAAAATCATCTTTACCCTCACGTGTGAGTAGCCTATTTAGCTCCTCCACCACACAATCCAAAACCATTTCTTAAGCTAGTCTTTAAATCTTTCCTCTCATTTCCATCAACCATGGTACATGTAGCTTACTTACTCTAATTCCACCTTTAATGTGAAATTTCAAGAATGGAAACTCTACTTTTTCTATCATTTTTTCACATAGCTTTTATTTCTCTTACGTGAATTGATCCACCATTGAAACTAATGAACTTATTATTGTCATTTTCACTTATTTATTTCTGGAAGTTTAAATTCATATTGATCCACCATTGAAACTAATGAACTTATTATTGTCATTTTCACTTATTTATTTCTAGAAGTTTGAATTCATTTATTTAGGTGGGGTTGGTTTCTTATCCACCATTGATATAACATATGTAGTAACTCAACTAGTTTCATATTCTTCAACAACACCAATAATATCAATAACACATAAGCGTAGTTACAACACTAGTCCATCCATAAGCATCGATAACTTAAGCAAAGGCATATAAAGCATAATACCAATACCACTATATAATGCACATATTTTACCAAATATTCTACCCAAAACATATTGGGTGCCTTCAATTTAATTTTATAGTAGTGGAATCAATTGTAGCTCATTCAAACTTTATAATAAAATATAATGTTAAATTATTAAACCATTGTAAATACATCAGAAACATTTATTCAATATAAATTTAGATATGCATTAATTAATTTAAATTAAATCTAACACTTTTTCTTAATATATTCATTAAATAAATGAATAAAAAAATTCAAACAAGTAAAATAATAATACATTAAAGTTATCAAAGAATTTACACAAAAATTACATTGAAAATTTTACCTTCTAATTATACGGCAATGCAATATGGCATATGAAAAGAGAAAGTATTCTCATTCTTTCTTAATGACTACATTATCTTTTCCACGAGAAAAATGCACATTATATTAAGATATATAATCTGTTCACAATGACAAAAAACTATTACAGTTGTTGGTCCTAAGGTCTGCACCTAACTATTAAAGGGCAAAGCTAGGTCGCCTATCAGTTTAGAATGATTGTTTCTTTTAATTTTTGTTGGTTGGTCAAAGGGTTATTCTATCAAGACAAAAGCAAGTCTGGGTTGGCAAAATGATACGGATGAGGGTCCTCCTTGGTTGGTGGAACACTAATGACAGACCAGTGAAATAAAAGAAAAACAAACGGAAACAACAAACTACTCAATGAATAATCTGTTGCAAGAAGTTCAATACTTTAAAATATCGTTTCAAGACATTAAACGTGTATCAAAACACAATTATTCCTTCAAGTTGCGATAAAATAAAATCTTCACCAGGTATTAGTTGTCTTCACAGGTTGCATATCAATAAAGACAAGTTACACAATAGCTGAAAGGAAATGACTTATACTTTGCAAAAATAAAAAATTACATTCAAGATAAGATAAAAACACATGAAGATTTGAACGAAACATTGTCATCAAGAGTATGTTCACCAGGTAGAGAGCTTTAATACATTCATAGAATGGGTCCAAGCAGTCTGATGTAGTGCTATTCTTTCCCAAAAAATATGACCTTCAAAACATTCAAAGACCCCCTATTTAACAAAGTTGCAGAGGTTCTCGTCCTTGGGGGACTAAGACCTAATTTTAGGTAACTATTTGTAGAACAAATTGTCAACTTCACTAAGACACTGGACTTAATCAGCTAGAGTGGTTCTTATCACACATAGAATACCACTCTTGTATCTAATCTAAGAAAATACTGGAATTAATCAACTAAAAAATATTGTCTCTGAGTTCTAACTGATGCATGCGCTGGAGGAACTGACTGGGCAGAAAATAGGCCTTGGAGTGACAGAATAGAGCTTTGTGTTGAGTAATGGCATGCCTACAAGCTGTTGGAGGCCACTAAAGACAACTGGTTGCATGAGAAGATCTCTACTTGAGGAAGAGGTAGTGTGTTGAAGTGTTCTAGAACTAATCTGCGTCGACCTGTGACTGAGACTTAACTCTTTGTCTGTGTCTGAGCTTTTGGAAGCTAAGTGCACTCCATATCGACTGTAACTGACCCTTCTCCTCGCTTTCACTGTGATGACATGGTCATGAACAGGAAGACGTGGAGGCGAGCATCCAATAGGAAGATGGGATGCATGGAGCTGGATGACGTGGATGTAGATTAAGTGGAGGTGACGCGGTGACCTGATGTCATTTAAGCACGTGATTATAGAAGTTGTCGAAGGTGGTTTGGATCAACACCGCTTCAGCCCCCGCAATCCCCCACAAGATGCCACGTACCCTTCCAACAATACCATGGTTCTAATTGCAAGACCGCTTTGGAAAATTAACATTCGAGCAGTTTACATCCCTGCAATGAAGCATGGTCATTGATCTGATTGGAATCTGTGATCTGGGTGATATTTACTTGTTGCAAGGATCAACGGTTCTTGTTGATTTTAGATCAGTGGTCCGTGATCACTTCGGGAGTTCGGGCTTCGGGCCTATTCCATCCATAGTTCTTACCATCCTCCTGAGTGTCGCATTTTCAAAGTGAGGGATCTGCCTCCATATCGTCTCTGGGTCTGGATGGTCCAGATTCACTTCGGGAGTTTTAGTCTCGTTGCTTGCGCAATCCTTCAAAGTGTCGTATATTCGAAGAGAGAGATATGTCACCGTGTGTCCTTGCTGATGGATGGTCTGGATTCACTTCGGGACTTCAGGTGTTCAATCTTTCAGAGTTTTGGATTGTGAGGCATGAAGTTCTCCCAGAGTAGTATGGGCCTGGAGTGACGTGGCAGGCTCTTGGGAATTCGGGACTTCGGGTAATTCTTGCTCTAGTGCTTCGCAAACCTATAGAGTGCTAAGTCTCTGAAGTGAAATATCTGCCTCCATGTGTCCTTGCTGATGGATGGTCTAGATTCACTTCGGGACTTCAGGACTTCGGATAATTCTTTCTCTTCAGGTAATTCTTGATGTTAAACCCTGCGTGATTTCGACACTCCAAATACGCGAAAACTGTCGATCTAATTGTCCTGATGGATCACCATCGTCGAAAATTAACTTGTTTGTTCCCAAAATCTGAGTCTGAAATTGACCTCTCTGGATTGTTTTGTTTTCCCACGGGCGTTTCCTGTGCATACAAAAAAGGCTAGGCCGACCTGCAATGAGCTAAATCAATGGAAAACATGATGACAAGAATAATGAACCAAATACGACATGTAATTATCCTTCAAGTAGCAACATAAATGCGCAAAGACTCAATCAAGAAAGAAACGGATAAGAACCAAGTCACTCAGTAATGGGAAACTGACTTAATCAACCCAAAGAGGACAAATTCGACGAAGGCATAGGGAAAAGAGAGAGGAGAGGTAGGGGTGAAGACCTAGGTTACAACATTGGATCCAACTGGGGATAGCTTGTCCCTGTGAGGTGCTAAGAACTGTAGATCGGTGCCTTGATATTAAATAACTTCTCTTACCTTCCATTTCTTACCTCTAGTTGTATGTCAGCCCAGTATTATCTGCTACTGTGTCTCAGGCATGCATTTTATTGAATTAAAAACCGAGACTACACCCCAGTGCCTTGTTGGGCTATGGAGTCTTTACTAAAACTTGAAATTGTAGCTAAACCCTAGTGCCTTTGTTGGGATATGAAGTCTCTTATTCAAAATCTACTAAAAAACAACACACTGAAAAACAATCTGCAAACTAAAAATTAAAAAAAATGCTCGAACTATGAGCCTATTCTCCTACTACCTACTCTATTCAATTGAAAACCAATTCAATCATGTGTAATTCCACTTCCAATGAAACCAAGAAAAAATTTGACTGAGAACCATAACTCGGTGCAGGTCACTGTTTAGAATAATTCAAAGAGGATATATCAAATGTGACAAAAAATTGGCAGGCATCTGGTACCTACAGTTGCAAATGATGATCATGCTAAAACTTCCAACCTTTGTAATTTTGGAAAAATAAGAATCCATCCATCTCACTATTGGATCTTGAAACTCATGAAGAGCCTCCAACTGGTTGAGAGGACAAAGTTGTTGTTGTGTAAGATATGCATTATAGAAAAGATTGAGTTGCTCTTGTCCTTGTTGAAAAGGTTCATGAAAGTCATGTGATTCACAACCATAAAGGGAAACAAAATACCCATGATGTTTCTCATCTTGTTGTTTGAAATGAATGGGTATGTCTTCTGAATTGTTGGTTTTTCCTCGTTCTAGCTCCAAAATGTCATTTTCAAACTTAAAGATTTCCCGTTGCTCAACAATTTCAGAAGGAAGGGGAAAAACTTGCTCGTGAACTTCAACATCACTTTCTGCATAGTTAATCAAATATTTATGAGAACATAGAACAATAGATGTATCATAACAACAACTATCTGAGTCACCTAGAATAATGCAAGATGTATCCAAAGCCTTGTTATCATCAATTTCATCATTAATGTAATTCCCAACATCATCTTTTTTTTTAAAAGGATCAGAAGAAGACTCATATGTAACCGAATATTCCTCCACTTCCTCAATGGAAAAGTCCCCTTTATTTTCACTACTAGAAGAACTAATAAGTGACTGTCGAATATGAGATTCAAATTCTTTACAACAATTCTCAAAAAGTAAATCAGCTGGAAAAAACCTTTTACAATGCTTATTGAATGCAGCATGGAACTTTTCCAGGGAGGAGATGCTAGCAGAGGGCAAGGATCGATACCACTCACGATCATCTCCCTCTAATGAGTACATGAACATATTCATTAATGCATCCTCATGATGTATTCCCCAATGATGCATGAGCTCGTGAAAATCAAGCAAATGCTCAGCAGGGTTGTCATCTCTATGTTCTCTAAATCTAGGCAAAAATTCACCCCACTCATCTATAGTAGGAACAACATTTGGAAAACCATGAACAACTGATAAATTTAATGGAGAAAACCTCTGATCCAAGATCGCTTCCATCTAAAAATATGACTTCTTAAAATTGTGCAGTCGCCACTAGATTCTTCAACCATGGAGTCGCTAGGTTATTGATATGCAGTCTGAATGTGTCTGGTCTTTGTTCACCATCAAAGATCAAATCTGATCGTTTCCATTCTCCCAGGGAAATATATTTCAATACTTTGTTCCCCGACAATGACGCCAAAAGATGTTGGTCCTAAGGTCTGCACCTGACTACTAAAGGGAAAAGCTAGGCCACCTATCAATTTAGAATGGTTGTTTCTTTTAATTTTTGTTGGTTGGTCAGAGGATTATTCTATCAAGACAAAAGCAAGGTTGGGTTGGAAAAATTATATGGATGAGGGTCCTCCTTGCCTGGTGGCACACTAATGATAGACCAGTGAAATAAAATAAAAACAAAGGGAAACAATAAACTACTCAATGAATAATCTGCTACAAGAAGTTCAATACTTTAAAATATCATTTCAAGACATTAAACGTGTATCAAGACACAATTACTCCTTCAGGTTACGATAAAAGCAAATCTTCACCAAGCATTAGTTGTCTTCACAGGTTGCATATCAATAAAGACAAGTTACACAATCGCTGAAAGGAAATGACATGTACTTTGCACAAATCAAAAACTGCATTCAAGATAAGATAAAAACACATGAATATTTGAACGAAACATTGTCATTAAGAATATGTTCACTAGGTAGAGAGCTTTAATCCATGCATAGAATGGGTCCAACCAGTATGATGTAGTGCTATTCTTTCTCAAAAAATACGACCTTCAAAACATTCAAAGACTCCCTATTTAACAAAGTTGCAGAGGTTCTCGTCCTTAGGGGACTGGGACCTAATTTTAGGTAATTGTTTGTATAACAAATTATTAACTTCACTAAGACACTGGACTTAATCAGCAAGAGTGGTTCTTATCACACATAGAATACCACTCTTGTATCTAATCTAAGAAAATACTGGAATTAATCAACTAAAAACTACTATTGTCTCTGAGACAGAACTGATGCATGCGCTAGAGGAATTGACTTGGCAGAAAATAGGACTTGGAGTGACAGAACATAGCTCTATGTTGAGTAATGGCATGTCTACAAGCTATTGGAGGCCATTGAAGACAACTAGTTGTATGATAAGATCTTTTCTTGAGGAAGAGGTAGTCTGTTGAAGTGTTCTGGAACTAATCTACGTTGACCTGTGACTAAGACTTAACTCTTTGTCTGTGTCTGAGATTTCGGAAGCTAAGAACACTCTGTCTCGACTGTAACTCACCCTTCTCCTCACTTTCATTGTGATGACCTGGTCATGAACAGGAAGACATGGAGGTGAGCATCCAATAGGAAGACATGATGCATGGAGGTGGATGACGTGGATGTAGATGAAGTGGAGGTGATGTGGAGGTGACGCGGTGACCTAATGTCATTTAAGCACATGAATGAAAAAGTTGTTGAAGGTGGTTTGGTTCCACACTGCTCCGTCCCCCGCAATCCCCCACAAGTTGCCACTTACCCTTCCAACAATACCATGGTTCTAATTGTGAGACCGCTTTGGAAAATCAATGTTCGAGCAGTTTACACCCCTGCAATAAAGCGTGGTCATTGATCTTATTGGAATTTGTGATCCGGGTGATATTTACCTACTACAAGGATCAATGGTTCTTGTTGATTTGAGATCGACGGTCTGCGATCACTTCGGGAGTTCAAGCTTCGGGCCTTTTCAATGCATAGTTCTTACCATCCTCCTGAGTACCGCATTTTCGAAGTGAGGGATTTTCCTCCACGTGGTCTCTAGGTCTAGACAGTCCATATTCACTTTAGGAGTTCGGGCTTTGGGAGTTTTTGTCTCATTGCTTATGCAATCCTCCTAAGTGTTGTATATCCGAAGAGAGAGATATTTTGTCGCGTGTCCTTGCTGAAGAATGGTCTAGATTCACTTTGGGACTTCAGGTGTTGAGGCTTCGGAAGTTTTGGATTGTGAGGCATGAAGTTCTCCCGGAGTAGTACGAGCCCGAAGTGACGTGGCAGGCTCTTGGGACTTTGAGACTTTGGGACTTCGGCTCTTCAAGACTTCAGGTAATTCTTTCTCTAGTGCTTCGCAAACCTCCGGAGTGCTAAGTATCTGAAGCGAAAGATTTGCCTCCACGTGTCCTTGCTTATGGACAGTCCAGATTCACTTCGGGACTTCGAGTAATTCTTTCTCTTTGGGTAATTCTTAATGTTAAACCCCGTGCGATTTCAACACTCTAAATACGTGAAAACCGTCGATCTGATTGGCCTGATGGATTGGCACCGTTGAAATTTAACCTGTCTGTTCCCACAATCTGAGTCTGAAATTTACTGCTCTGGACTGTTGCGTTTTCCCACGGGTGTTTCCTGTGCATACAAAAAAGGCTTGGCCGACCTACGGTGAGCTCAATCAATGGAAAACATGATGACAAGCATTATGAACCAAATACAACATGTAATTATCCTTCAAGAAACAATAGCAACAGAAATGCTCAAAGACTCAATCAAAAAAGAAACGGATAAGAACCAAGTCACTCAGTAATGGGAAACTAACTTAATCAACCCGAAGAGGAAAAATTTGACGAAGGCATAGGGAAAAGAGAGAGGAGAGGCAGGGATGCAGACCTAGGTTACAAAAACAGTGAAAGGCCTTGCCTTGAGAAATATCCACCGCCATATCCACTAGCCATATCAAATGGGATACAGAATACAAAAGCATCTAAGGTGACTGTCCAAAACAATAGACAAAAACTTTTATAAATAAAAAATTTTGTCTTTACAAACATGCCAAAAATATACCATCATATGAGACTCCTCATAGCTAGATTCTACAAAAATATCTATCAATACAGCTTTAAAAAGTGTCTTGGTCCCTCATGACCATCAACCCACTGATTGTAAGCTATAGCTCCATGACGCCCAGTAAGGGCATTTTTGGATAATATATCAGCCTCAAGGTTCTCTTCTCTGTAGACATGTGAAAAGTTGATGACAGAAAAGTGCTTGAAGAGTTCCTTTATCCTATCCTTCCAACAGTCTATAGATATTACCTGTAGAGATCCTTTGTTATTAAGCCAATCAATTACAATTTTGGAATCACCTATGACATGGAAATCTGTGATGGAAAGTCTATGAGCCAAAGAAAGAGCATCCCAAGCACCCAAAATTTCCACTCTTGTGTTTGTTCCTCCTCCACAATTGAGAGTCCACCTATAGACTGAGTGTTCATTGAGCTTTATGACTCCCCCTGCTCCACTTAGTTCCCCATTCAATTGAGTTGCCCCGTCAAACCACCCTATGATTATATTATGTGGAAATATATGGACAGGACGTCTAATGGAGTGTTGAGTTTTTTGTGGGCTATGACTTGTCACTACCGCAATGGAGAGATAAAAGACCTTCTCCAAAGATGGAGACCTTGACTAAAAAATTGCCAAGTTTCTTTCAATCCAAATGAACCAACATATGAATGTTGGCAAGGATGAGAGTCTATGGTTCTAACATGCCCACAATGAAAAACAATATGTCACTATAGTTCCTGACCACCATGTGGATAACTTGTAATGGTCTTTGATCTTTTTCCAAACAGTACGTGTGAAAGGGTAGTGTACAAAGAGATGAAAACCAGATTCCTCATTTCCTTTGCATAGGTGATAGAACCCTGGCCCATACCAACCTCGCTTGTGGAGATTGTTCCAAGTGAGTAATTTATCTTCAATGAGAACCCAGGTAAACAACTTGATCTTTTGTGGGCAATCCCAGCCCCACATATTTATCCTCCAGCCTCCAATTTTGTTCTTCCACAGCTCGGCTGCCAGCGCATTGTATACATTTTTGGTTGTTAAGATACATGTACAATCACCACCAGTCCACCTTAAATCGTCCTGTCTATCAGAAATGGCAATGCCAACTCCAATGAATCTCAACCTATAATGGTCCCATTCAGAAGCAATGTCACCCTTTAGTCCCAAATCTATGTTATTATGCCAATTGGAGAAAATCGACCCCTGGAAAGGAGCTCGACTAGCGTGAAAAAGAAAATAAACATTTTTACTATTTAATTAGGTAATCAACTCCGCAAAAAGAAAATAATCCTTCCCCATCCCTAAAATTTCATCCTTTCCAGTAATAATAGAATCACCTGCACCCGGTTTCCAAGCAAGCCAGTGCACAATCAATGGTAAAGCATTCAGCAAATTCTTCCATGTTTGGGAACCAAAGGATGCAACTGGTATGGTTGAGTGCACCTAGGTTATCACTGAAATATGAGGGAAGTATTTGTCTTTCAAAACCCATTGCCAAATACCTGGATGCATCAATCCGCGCCACAACGAATTTGCAACCAAGGCTCTCAAGAAACAGAAGATGCTTATAAGCCCCCAACCTTCGAACTCTTTAGGTTTTGCTATAGTCTCCCAACTGCATAAGTGAAAGGTTGAAGATTGTTTAGTACCATACAGAGAAAGGAAAATACCAGTTTATGAATCCGGTTCAGAACTGTGTCCGGGATGTGTGCCAAAGCCAACCAATACATCAGTTGGCTTTCGAGCACAGCCTTTATCAAAACATATATACCTCCCAACGATAGAAATCAATTGCACCAATGTTGAATTCTATTCTCATATTTCAGCAATAGCCACTGCCAGTCCGCCACCTTATAGCTATCCATCTTTAAATAAAAACCCAAATATTTAAACCCGGCCGAAAGGCTCAAGAAACCAAAATGAAACAACGAATTCAAATTATTAAGAAACCCCTTTTGTACACCAAAGTGTAGGAACGTTGACTTATTAAAATTGATATCCAATCCAGAAGCACCACAAAAACCATATAAAAGAGTGTGAATTTCCTGCCATTCAGTAAAAGAAGCTTTAGACATAATAAGCACATCGTCCACAAATAAGAGATGGAAAATTCTTACCATCCTAGAAACCTTTATACCCTTCAACTTCCCTTCCGTATGAATTTTTTTCAGAGATAGGCTCAAACCCTCCATCACAAGGATAAACAACAGAGGAGACAAAGGACATCCCTAGCGCAATCCTCTACCACTGTTAAAGAATTTTGTAGCCTCCTCGTTGATCAGAATGACAAATGATGTTGATGCAACACATCCCATAATCCACTTTGTCATAAGCTGTCCAAATCCACAATGAAGAAGCATCAGCCTTAGGTAATCCCAGTTAGTGCAATCATAAGCCTTTTTCAAATCGAGCTTCAAAATAACAGCTTGAAGTTTCTTTATTTAATGATGTGAAGGCACTCCTATGTTGTTCTAATAACATCAAGTATCTGTCGACCCTTTAGGAATCCCAACTGTTCATCGGACAAAGTACGAGAGAGAATTGGTCTGATTCTCCTTGCTATTATCTTATAAATAATCTCATAACAAAGATTGCACAGAGAAATAGGACGATAGTCGGAGAAAGATGAAGGATGATTGGTTTTCAGAATCAGAGCTAAGAAAGTTGAGTTAATGAGATGAAATACTTCGTCAAGAATTCTAGTATCCCCAACCATAGCAAGTAAATCAGGGCCAACCATGTCAAATAAGTGAAGGAAGAATTCGACAGTCCACCCATCCGGGCCGAGACTTTTGTCCTTCACAAAACCTTTAAGAACATATGATAGTTCCTCAAGAGTACATGCATGTTCTAATGATGAGACTTCTTCCTCCATACCAAGCTTTGGGAAAAGACTAATAGTCTCCAACTGTGCACGCAAATTTGGTTGCCCCGAGAAAAAGAGTGAAAATGTGAAACAACTTCATTTTTTATTGCATCCTGACCAGAGTCAACTCTACCAGCATCATCAGTTATGTCCCATAAATGTTTTTTATTTCTCTTGTAGCTCGCAAATCTGTGAAAAAACTTAGTGTTATTATCGCCACTCTTAATCCAGATAGCCCTACTCTTCTGCCTCCAACTTTCTTCTTTATCCAAAAGGAAATTGTTGCATTCCGCCTCCAACAAGCTCAAACGATGGTCTAAATCAACAATACGAGAACCTTTGTATTTATGTACATAAATCAGTTCCCAATCAACTTCCAACCTTTTTATAAAATATTGATCCTGAATACATTTTGCTTTCAACCAAGATTTGACACGACTTTTAAGAAGTGTAAGCTTTTCAACTAGTCTTCTTTGTGCCCCTTCTATTAACTCAAAACGGGCATCAAACCAAGCTTCACTAGCTAACTTTGCAAGAGAATCATCCTGTAACCATACTGGATTGAACTTAAAAGGGTGATTTGTCACCTGAAGACCAATATTCAGTTGAAGAATAATAGGATCGTGGTCAGAAAAGAAGGGAGATTCCACCCATGATCTATACCTCATAGCTGGGCCAATCAAATCCTCTGCCACGAAAAAACTGTCAAGTCTTTTAGCAATATTGGAATCTCCAATTCTTCCATTACGCCACGTAGGAACCAGCTCAGCTGGAGCCACATCCACCAAAGAAGAATTTTCAAATAAGTCCTTGAACAAGATTGCCAATGGGTATGTCAAGTCTGCTAATCCCCAAATCTCATATGAGTTTAAGGTAAAGTTCAGGTCCCCTACCAAAATCAAATTTGTATGTGCTAACAGACCCCTATCTTCTAATTTTTTCCAGAAAATCTTTCGATCTATGCAAGGACCATAAACATTCAAAAGTGAGAGCCTCCTTTTATCAACTAGACTGGAACCTATCAAAAAAATGTCGCCACAAGTGAGAACAGGAGAGAAAAGAAAATAGCATGGATCCCATGAAACAAGCAGGCCCCCCGAAATACCAACCCAACTAACTGCACAAGACATCCAATCCGGCCTAAGAGCATACATGAAATCCCTTGCCCTTTCTTTAGTCGTCAATGTCTCTTGTAAAAATATAACATGGGGTGTCGTCTTTGAGAGGAGCTTGTGCATAGAGGCCAATTTTAGGGGTCCTCATACCCCTCTAATGTTAAGAGGGAGCATAATCATGATTTTGCCCTAGTGAGGGCCTTAATGCCTCTAAGCGCCCCCTAGTCAATAGTAGAGTGTGAATGATTAGCCAGTAAAGAAAGGTTTTTTGCCGATTTTTTTCAGGCACTTCTAGTCTTAACAGGTGATAGCTTGAGTCCCAAACCCCAAGACCAAGAAAGATCCTTACCAGACGAAACCCCTGATACAACAGGGTTTTAATTCACAGTACTGGGTTCCCCCGAAACCACCTCAGCTTTCCCTAAAAAAGTTGGGATAGGAACATGACTAGTAACCTCCCTATAAGAAGGTACTAATTCGGTTAGCAATCTATCCAAAGAGTGCTCACTAGTTGCGGGTTCACCATAACCAGGTAAGAGGGGTGAGCCTTCTGTCAATAACAGTTCAGTAAGTATAGAGTTAGTCGGAATAGAAGTATCCACAATAGAAGAGTGAGGCCGACACTCATCTAAGAAAATAAATGGAGGAGTAGAAACAGTCTCAGGAATAGTAGCTAACTCCTCTAGCTCACTATCCAGAGCCTCAGTCTTATCAGTCACCTCAGTAACAAAAGTCTCTGCAGAATAAAAAGAGTCAAGATGGTCTCTTTCCCATGCAGATAACGTACAATAGAGAGAAGGAACGTAAAGTCTCAACTTACCAATAAAGGTAGAGTTCGAGGATGGTGAACTGTCCAAATCCCAAGCTCTCGGGTAAGAACCCTGCTCCAGCGCGTCCAGCTTCAGTGATTAGCCATTAGTAACAGTCTCCTCCGAGAGTGTCTCGTCAACGGGCACTCCAAAAGGATGGTGACAGTCCTTTCTAAGGTGGTCGGTTTGTCTACAGCACGAGCACCGAAACATAATCCCTAGATAGTCCAACCTATGTGCAAACCATGCCGCACCACTCAATATCCAATGTTTCCAACAACCCTCCATGGGCATCCACGTCCACAAGTATTTTTGGCATTCTCCTGTCCCGTGAATGCAAAGTATCCTTGTCAATCTTGATGAAGCGCCCCAATACATTTCCTATGGCCTCCATGGATTTTGTATTCCACATCTGCAACGACAAACCCGGGAGTAAGACCCAAAGATGACGGAAACTGAAATATCCAGTCGTCGGGTTGAATTTGAGGCTCCACCTCTTCAACATAAAACTGCCACCTTCAAAAACCCAGAAACTATCTAATATCTTTGCAGAGTCTTCAGGATTTTTAAAGATGAAACCAAACCAGCTCCTTGGTAAGGTGAGAAGCACTGGTGAATACCCCAAAATGGGTTCCCAAGTAGCCTGCATCCACTCTGAAACTAAAAGTTTGCATAGCAAGTGATAAGCCAACCTACCCACCAGCGCACACATGGAAAGTGAGCAAGACTCTTCCAGCTTGATGTTCATTCCCAACACCATTGAATGCTTTGTTCTTTTGGGCTTCCACACCCTCATTGAACACTTAAAGGAGTGCCTCTTCCCCGAAAAACCTCGAACCAATGACTCCAAAGGCGGCTTAAATTGGGTCGTGTCCCGGTCTAAAAACTCAGAAGTATCCTTAGCTAAAGAACCTCAAGTGTTATCCGCAGGGGCTAAGACAACAACACTCTCAGCGATCGTAAACAGTCAAGGAACCCGCAGAACCTCCTTGCGAACGGTAGAGCACGACCAGGGTAGCTGAGAAACAAGCTTAGGAACAATGAATAGTGAAGTATGAGTCTCCACCAAATGTGTTGTAGGAACAGACGAAGAGGCATTAAGTGTTCCATTAAGTCCTCGATTCTTGCAAATCTCATCAACTGTCAAGAGAAAACTAGGATGATCCCAAGGATCCACAACATGCACTCCCGAGGGATTGTTGACCTCATCTACCATTATAAAAGCCACCTAACCTTAAAAACACTACAGAAACTACAAAACAATAAATCAAAACCGTGAAGTGGCACTATGGGAAAGAGGATTAAGCCAATGGAAAAATCAGGACTGAACCTTAGAAAAGACAGAAGATCCAATCAAAATAAACCAAGTCCACTACCTCTTAAAGACTGCCAGTTCAGAGATCAGAAGTTATAACTGACTGACATGACAAAATAAAAAAACATTGAAGGGACCCAGTCTGCTAACTCTAGGGGTCAAAAGGTAAGCTAAAAGAAACACAGACTAAAGAAAATCTCAGCTCCAAGACAAGCTAAAAACCTATCCTAACTAAACTAAGGGACGCCATTCCCAACAATTCCTCAGCACATTCACACTAGAACACGGCCTAAATAGGAGGAGGAGGCCATGAAACCTGTACCCTCGAAAACTCCCACCTAAACTCAAATTTGAAAAAATGCTCCACCATGAAACCTGTTATTTATCTCACATCTAAGTATGCACACCTCCTAACTATCTTACATATAACAAGAATAAGTATTCTCACTCTTTTTAAATAATTACAATGTACAAATAAATTATAAATACACAAATAAATAAACAAACAAATAAAATGAATTACAAAGCTACTTAAAATATATTTCTAAATAAAATATTTTAATATAATAGTTATATATACTTAAAAAAAATTGAAAATATGTTAATGTATTATTTTTACATAGCTTGAAAATCAAGAGAAAAACCAAAGAAAATCCACATTGTCAAGTTTGAATAAATTCAAACATTTAACTAAATGCAAGTAAATTCAAACATTTGACTTAATGTGATTTTTTCCATTAAATAACATATTTTAAATTTTAATAAACACTTAATAGATTTTGATATAAAAATAATTTTAAAGTGTATTTATAAAAATATTATTAATATTTTAGAGATATGATGAATCTTTTAACACTAAATTAAGTTTATATTATCTTAATAATATATAAGTATGCATTTTTATGAGGCTAATGTTTTCACTTTATATTTAAAATTTTGTTGTTAAATTAAGTTTATATTGTTTTAATAGTACATAAGCATGGGTTTTTATCAAATTGATATAATTCATGACAATAGATTACACTCGACGTATGCATATAGGTAGTCTGGAATTCTCCTTGGCATCCCGGATAACCCAAGAATAAGCAGGTTAACCCCTGTTCACAGGGTTCATAAAGGAACTCTACCTAAGACTTCATTATATGTTAATCTAAGAATTTTTGGTACACTAATTTTTTTTTATTAATAATATATATATATGTAGATTTTAGTAGTTAAATAAATAATTAATCAAAAATTATTACAAAATAAAAATATCTCATACATTAATTTGATATATCTTTAATTTTAAAAATAAATTATTATTATTATTACATTAATTTTATTTTATTTTTAAATTTCAACATAATACACATTAAAAAAACATAAAAGATAATTTGATAAAATATATATATATATATAAATAATAAAAAAGTTGTTGAATGTGGAAAATCCAACCACTATATGGATTTAATTTAATTATGATAAACAATCCCCTTTTCGTAAATTGGTTGGGTGGGAATCTAAACCTAGCGCCTATTTTTAATTTAATTTTGATAAATAATCTAGCCGTCGATCACTATAATTCTTAATCTTTTGGTAAACTTTTCAGTGGTTTGAATTGGTTGGGTGGGTCTAGCTTTTGCCAAACACGACATGATTGCAGCTATAAATGTATCATAATAAATAAATCATTGCTTTGGTGGTCAGAGAAAAGGTATGTTTTTAATTTCAGAGCGAAATACTCAAAAATAAATGAAATAATATTATTCAAAATTAAAAATAAGTTGATTAAATTATTTATTGAGGAACAAAGGAAAACATGAAATAACTTTATTCAAAATTAAAAATAAGTTGATTAAAGTATTTATGGAAGAACAAAGGAAAACTATAAACCCTAAGGTAGACATTTTCTTTGCAACTAATGTGATGGTCTTTAAGGTCGAGTGGCACATGCTCTGCATGACACTTCTAACACACTTGTCAACTTAGAAAAATCTTTATCAGAGGGAATGATGAACAAGAAGCTTGATTGAAACTCTTTCGAAGGCCCAATTCCATCCAACTTAACACATTTGAACATGTTAATGAATTGCAAGATCAACACTCGATTGTGCTTGTTCGAAGATGTTAGATCATAGTATCAATGAAAATAATTCACTAATTCTGTGCATTTTGTCAAGCATCTATCAAGTAATCATCTCAATGGTTATATACCTAACTTATATGGGATGAAGGATCTCCAGTGTGTATAAGTAAAAGGTTCAAACTTGCTCAAAATATCTCGGATTAATTTATCAATTTAAGACTTCCAATATTCAAGTGTATGGTATTTGCTTTTAGGGACCTAAATAACAATTCATTCAAGGTCTTCAATCTATCCACTTGGTTATATGCTCTAGCATCATTGACCACTATGTAAGTTTAAGTGGTTTGAAACACCACACAAATTAAGTTTTTTTATCTTTCAAACTTACTGTTTTTTTCCATTCCCCTTGCCTTGTTCTATAGTGTGATAGAAAATAGTAATTTGAATGGGCAGCTTCCTTCTAAAGTTTTTAACTTGCCGCAAACTGATATAGTGTGAGTATATTTAATATTTTCTCTACAATACTGTCAATATTACATTGTCCAGTTCAAGCTAAAGCAGTCAGTGGTCTTCATTTTCCTGTGGTGTAGGAAGCTCTCCAATAATTCTATAGAGGGCCCTCTCTTAATTATGGAAGGAACTGTTAGTCAGTAGCTCCAATTAATAGACCTTCGACACAACAACATCACAGACATTATGTTGGGAAAAAGTCTTACCAAGACTTGGGTGTATGGATTTTCCTGATAACTCTCTAAATTGATTCATGTGGATTTCTAATTCGTTTTTACATATAGGAAACCTTGTAGTATCTAGAGGACTAAGAAGAGGAAAAAACACAATGCATATGTGAAAAATTCTAGCAATTCAATGATGCAGGCTACCTACTTTTATTTTGAATTTGTACACCATCAATTCTTGAATGTAACTATTTGTTTTCTTGGGAATGTAGACTTGAAGGTAACCCGGTTTGTGATTCCCAAACATTCATATCAAATAAGCCGATGTGTTGCACTAATGAACGTGCTCAAGAGACCTCGTACCACATTAATATGGTTGATTGTCGAATTGATACCACATGCACTGGAAATTGAGAGAAAGTTGATCCTCATAGTTGTCAATGTGCAATGTCGTTTGTGGACATCATGGTCTTATGATCTTCTCCCATTTCAATTCTAACGAATACTAAAGGAGATTACAGCAACAACAGAATAAGAGGAGCAAAAATGGCATTAATGGAAGAATTGGCAACATCAATGGCTAGGAATGTTGGATCATTTGCATGCCAAGGGGTTTATAAAAAATGGATCATGGTCGAAGAATTCCTCCACCAAGATTCGCCCTCCTCCTCCTCCATCGTCGATGCCACCTCCACTAAACAAGGCAAATATGACAAAAGGGTCTGGAAAACTCAAAAAATCCCCCAAAAAATTGCCAAGACCACCGCAACCCACACCACCATGGCGGCCCTCGCCTCTGCCCCCTAGATACATTATTTTATAATGAATTGGGGCTCCTTTCTATATATCTTATGAATACATCAGGGTTTCAAGGCTCATTGGATGATGATATAGAGTTTAATTAACAATTTTTACAAGCAATTTTCAAATAGAAGAAGGTTTCAAGGAAGCTCAAGAAATCATGAGTATGCACCCATTGCAATGAAGTCTTCAAAAGAGAAGAGTATGTGTAGGGAAATGTTGCCTTTATACGTGGATAAATCTCATTTGGTTTATTCTAATGCATGATAGATATAGTGGTATTGGTAGTTTGGATGACCAATTTTGTGGTGGGGGGATCCTACAAACATATGTGATTTACCTATAATTGTCAAGTTAACAAGTAGTTTGAAATAACATATTAGATATAACAATTTGTTTGGAATCACAAGTGGACAAGGATGGTTGTTTCCCAAAACATATTGTCCAGTTGACAAGTTTTAGGCAAAAGTTATCCCTATATGCATGCCTTCAACATAATTATCTGAAGTCAAATCACTCGTAAGAGTTTTCTGAGTAGAATCATAAGGCCTAGATTTTGCATCCTTGATATGCAATACGTCGAGACCTATCAATATCAAGGGTAGAGGGAGCTAATCTTTAAGCAACTTCAAAAATAATGTAAAATTTCATATTTAAGTAAATATACAATTGTAATTAAATTTTTCTAGTTCGGACCTCAAACGCTATGGACTTCAACTCAATAATTAATGTGCACCCACATATACCTTCCTTTTCCATGTCTCTATTCTTTGTGCCAATGAGACCTTCATTTTGCATTGGAGTTCGCCTAATGTTCCTACACGTTAAGCTCAATGTTGAACAACAAAAAAATATTCTTGTATGGCCCATAGTTATCATAGACTCAAGCTCTGATGTGTGGTCTATCATTTTCATTAAACAAATTTCATTTTCAGAGATGATCCTAGCAAGATACAATATCGGATCATCTTTGTTAAGCTTGAGAGAGTGACTACTTCCGAAATGATGCAAGATTCATCCCCTTTGTAGATTGTAACAAATACTTTGTTATATATATTTCACTAGTAGTTATTCCAAGAGAAAGAATGTTGGTTGAGCAACCCAGTATCAAGCTAACACCTCATGTTATAAGTTCTTCTAAATCCATCTAGGATTCATCTGTCTTCTAGTCTCAAGTACGAAAAAATTATCCATCTTCACATCTAAGCACCAACCCATAACAATCTAGAAGCGATTGAGTAACCTGCATAAGTTCTATCTAAAATGACCTTGCTCTAAACCACTCTCTTTTAAATATTTTAAGTATGTTTCACATCAGACTACTAAACTCATATGACCATCATGTTGATGTTTTGGTAGTTGTGGGAGGTATTAACCTCCACGTGTAACCTATGACTTAGAATAGAATATTTTGGAAGCAAGTGAACCATTAAATAGATGTGTGTAAACCCTAGAAGACAAGTCGACCTAGCAGAATAAATAATATTAGAATATTATCTTCCAGAAATACATGTCGGCTCCACAGGAAAAAAATAAATATAAATTATAATTACCAGAAAGTCAGGTCGGCCCAACCAGAAAAGTCATTGGATAGATTAATATAAATAGAGAACATTTTAGCTCATTTGTACACCCAATTAGTGCGCAAGTCTTGTGGAGAGTTGTAGTTGCAGCTGCAACTGTAGCCGCAAGGAGGAATAAGGACATGTGGTCATCTCTTGGTCTTGGTCTCTCTCTTGGTGATATTCATGGTGATATTCTTGCTAAGTATAGCACAATTTTGAGAGAGAGAGAGTAGTGCAGCTGCAACTGCTACAGTTGTGTATGGTACTTGTTCTATGGATATGGAGACTCTCTCTCTTGTGCGCTACCATTGAAGAAGGAGCACTCTACTTGTCTTGATTTGTTTTTACAGTTAGCAACTAGGGTGTATCTGTTGGTTCCAGAGTAGGCTTGCCAAAATTATTCTAAGTAAAGGTTAGTGTGCTTGGGGTGGCATATGTGAATACCTATGGTTGGGTGACAATGATGTGACATTATCTGTGGTTAAACGAGCATACCAAAATTTCAACATGGCATCAGAGTTGGTTTCCTTCGTAAAATTATAACCACTGGAAGGAAGATCCTCAATTTCCCCCATTGTCAAGCTCATTGAGCATTTACTGAACTCATTAAGAAGGTCACCTAAGTAGGGCACATCTCTTCCCCAGATCAGATCTACAAATTTCTGAAATTGAAAAATTAGGGTTTCCTCATAAAACCCTAGGTCTGTTGATCCAAAAAGAATCTAGAGAAGACTAAGGATAACTCAGAATTCACAGAAGCAACTTAGTAAGCTTAGAATGGCCTCAGCAGATAGAGAAAGGGAAAAAATTCTAAGTCCTCAAAACTTAGTGAAATTGGCATCATCGCAAAGAGCGCGTTGCAAGATTTCCAATGGTGTAAACAGCTCATCAAACAGAGTTACGGATCACAAGATATCCACCATCAAAGTTTTGGTCAACCTATCCCAATCACCAGGGATGAGTCAGCATCTGTACCGCTGATGTTAGCATCAGTACAGATGACATCAACATTCGTATAGTGTACGTGGCATATGTAGAGGGAGACACGTGTCATGCTAGCGTTAGCATGGTGATGTGTAGCACCAGTGGCTACCACATGTCACTCATTTTTGGCATTTTCAGGTCAACATGTGGACCAATCAGGAAGTGACACGTGGCAGTACGTACAACCATGTGGCAGGTCATATATGATGTGTAATACACATGGAATCTGTACAATACGTGGTAGGATGATGTGGCGACTAGGTGACATGGCAGGATGACTGTACAAGTGGATGGCGTGGGCCAATAGGTGGTTGCCACGTGGCAGTGGGAAAATGCCCAATGGGGGCCAGCGACCGAAAATCCAAAAATAAAAAAATGGGTTGGTTGGCGCCACCTCCCCAATCCACCAAAGTTAGCAGTATTCTGCCACATCTGGTCAGCAACAAACAATCCGCTAGCGGGATCGCTAAACTTAGCATATAATGTGTTATGATTAAAACAATAAGCCAAAGGGAGGAGGCTCCCGGACTTGACCTCGAGACCTCCCCCAATAAATCACCCTTAATACATATCCACCAACCAACAGGGCAAACAGCCATGTTGGTTAATCCGTCGGTCCTTTTCATTTAAAAACTGACCTTTGCCAGTGCACAGGGGAGGAAGGCGTGAGCACCAGTCCATCCTGGGAACGGATTTCAATGCAAGAGTAGTGTCATTAATGCAGGTTGCAGGCACAAAAACCGAGATAGAATTTTTCAAGGGGTTGAAAGTGCTAGACTTAGATTAAGGCATGGAGATAGTCATTTTTGGGTAATTCGACGCCACAAATCCATTGGTGTTGTCTGTTTTCTGATCTGAGCAAATATTTTGCAGCTTAACTCCATAATAAGGTATACTTATGTATTTTTCCAAATTCTTTTGCTCAGTTAATAAAAAGGCCTACCCATTTGAGAGCAGGACCCAGAGACGTAGTCCATTAGGGACGAACTCTGTTATCAAGTTTTGTGTTCAAATTTGATGCTTATGTCTCTTCATTATTGAGTTTTTCCTTTTTTATGGTGCATTTCAATTTATGCTCATTTAATACAATTCTTAATAAGTCACCTCAATGAAAAGAACTTGGATCATGTTGGTATCAGAGCAGTCATCTTTGACTTGAATTGATGAGTGTGAATGCTTACTAGGGCCAAGCATAAGAAGGGTGAAGGAACTCTTAATACTTTCAATCCTGAAGTTGGGTGTTCATACCGAAGGAATAAAATGGCCAAAGAGGACAAGCATGATGAACAGGAGAAAAGCTTCCATATGGTCTTTTATCACATGTCAGAAATGGTTGAGCGAATGTATGGAGACTACGAGAAGAAGATGAAGAAGAAAGGGAAGAAAATGGAAGCACAAGCTGATGATAATGCTTCAGTGAATCAATGGGCTAGAGGAGACCCTCCTAAGGCTCCATCTTCACCATCAAGTTCTATCTCTTCTTCCTCTGAGCATTCTCATCATTCTCATGATTCTAGCCATAAAATTTCTTTTAAGAAACCATTGTTAAAGATTGATGTAAATTTTTCTTTACCTATGTTTAATGGAGATGTTAATCCTGAAAAGCTAGATAATTGGATCCAACATGTTGAAGTGTATTGTTGTGTTCAACAAATTGATGAAGGGGAAGTTAAATTACAATTGGCTTCTCTTCGGTTGGAAGGCACCGCTCTTGTATGGTGGGAGAGCAAAATTTAGGACAGAAGTAAATGCGGTAATATTCTTTCCTCATGGTCGGAATTTAAATCAATGATAATGAAGCAATTTTATCCATTGGGTTATTTACATAAAGCAATGATGGAGTGGTAAAATTTAAGACAAAGTAAAGGTCAAACTGTACAAAGTTTCACGGAAGAATTTAGGAAGAAAGTTCTTGCATTAAATATTCCTTTGGATTCTTATGAAACTTTAATGAAGTATATTGGCACACTTCATAGTTATGTTCATCATACTTTACTATTATTTAACCCCACCAGTCTTGGCAAAGTTTGTGTGCAAGCTACACACCTTGAGAACAGGGGAAATCATGTTCAAGAAGATCCCACAAAGAAACCTTCCAATCTCCCACATAAGCAGTTTAAGAAGTTTAAAATGAAGGACAAAAAGACCGCTATTGTAAAGAGAGAAGAAGGAAAGCCATCTTTCACTCATTGCAAGAAGAATGGTCACGATGATGAACATTGTTGGAAACTACATCCAGAGAAGAGACTGAAACAATTCGGTGGAAAGGGGATGACAAAGACCGTTGTTATAGTGTGACAAGATCTTGGTTCGGATTCAGGAGACGAAAGAAAGATCACATCGATTGGGGTACAAGGTAAATATTCCCTTCATGCTAGTTCAAATTCCAATAATGAATCTCATGATGATGAAAGAAAGAGGAACGAATTATTTCATATAAGAGTTGTATCTAAACACACTAAGATAGATTTATTATTTGATCTGGGTTCCAAAGTAAATTTGATATCTGAAGCACTTGTCAAAAAGATGGGTCTTGAAACTAAACCACATCCAAAGCCTTATCCTCTTGGTTGGGTATGTGATAAAACAAAACTTAATGTCACCAAGCAATGTAGGGTCAGATTTGTTATTGCTTCAAAGTTGATTGATGAAGTGGATTTGGATGTTGTATCAGTTGATATATGTGGCATAGTGTTGGGGAGTCCTTATCTTTATGATAGAAAAGCAGACTTCTTTAGTCATGAGAACAAATATCACCTTACTAAAGGGGGAGTGGAATATATTGTTAGATCCTACAGCATGAGGGTAAACACAACACTTGTTAGTGCAGGACAAATGAAGAGACTCATAAACACTAATAAGAAATATGTACTCGTGGTCGTAAGGGTAAAGGATGTCAGAACATCCAACATTTTTCAAGGATGTGATCCTTCTCATAAGAAAAAATTAATTGATATTGTTTCTAAGTATAATGATATTTTCCAGGAACTAGATGGATTACCTCCTAAGAGGGAAATCCAACATGAAATACATCTTCAGCTGGATTCTCCTCTTCCTAATGTGGGCATGTACAGGATGTCAGTTGTAGAGATGACAAAGATCAAAAAGCAAGTACAAGGCTTATTGGATCAAGGGGTCATCAGGCCCATCTCATCTCCTTGTGGTTATTCGATCCCGATGGTGTCAAAAAAGGATGGTACATGGAAAATGTGTATCGATTACCAAGCCTTAAATAAAATCATGGTGAAAAATTGATACCCTCTTCCTCATATAGATGATTTACTTGATCAATTAAAGAATGTTGTTTATTTCACTAAGTTAGATTTGTGTAATGGATACCATCAGATCAAGGTTGCAAAACAAGATGCATGGAAAATTGCCTTTAAAACCAAACATGGATTGTTTGAGTGGTTAGTTACGTTTGGGCTTTGTAATGCTATGACAACCTTCATGCATGTGATGAATGATGTATTCAGGCCATTTCTAGATGATTTTTTTATTGTGTATTTAGACGAAATTCTTATATTTAGTGGGACTTGGGATGAACATGTAAGGCATGTAAAGCAAGTATTGGATACTTTGCAAAGGGAAAAGTTGTATGTAAAATTTTCCAAATGTGAATTTGGTAAGACTGCACTTGTATACTTAGGTCATATTATAGGAGGAGGACAATTGAAAATTGATCCTTCCAATATTGATCTAATTGTAAATTGGCATGAGCCCAAAAGGGTAACCGAAATACGAAGCTTCTTAGGTGCAGTCCAATACTAGAGGAGATTCATTTCAAACTTCTCTTTTATAGCAGCTCCTTTGCATGCTTTAACCAATGTAAAGAACACTTTTCAGTGAGATGGAAAGCAACAAAAAACTTTCGACACTTTGAAGGAAAATATCAGTACCGCACCAGTAGTAGCATTGTTGAATCTTCTACAGCCTTTCAAGATCGAGACAGATGCCAACAGATATGTCGTGGGTGTAGTATTGATGCAATATCGTAAGCATGTCTGTTACCACTCTGAGACTTTTAACCAGGTTGTTGTTAACTATCCTACGTATCATAAAGAGTTGTATGCATTAGTTCAAAGCGTAAAGAAATGGAAGCACTACTTGTTAGGGAAGGAAACAATCATACATGCATATCATCAACCCTTACAGTATCTCCAAGCACAAACCAAGCTGCAATAATCTAGACATTACAGATGGATTGGTTTTCTTCAACAATTTCATTTGGTAATCAAATACAAGAATGGTACAAGTAACAAGGTAGTTGATATGCTTTCTAGACCTCTTCTTGTCGCTTCTATTATTTTGAAGAATTCTTCTTTATCTTATGATAGCTATGTGGAATAGTATGTCGTTGATGAAGATTTTAAAGAAGTATTTGAGAAGCTAACCCATGATGCACAGGTAGAGAACATTTTTCTGCAGGGAAAACTACTCTACCATCTTGGAAAGTTATGTATTCCTACAAGTGAATCAGTCCATGTAATACGATATTCTCACACTTCTCTTGTGTCTAGGCACTTTTGGGTGGGAAAAACTATGGCTCATCTTCAGAGGTTTTGTTACTGGCCTCAGATGAAATAAATTGTAAATAAATATGTAAAGGGGTGTGTGATGTGTTCTACTTGTAAGCCCACTGATAGAATATTGGGGCTATACTCACCACTTCATATTCCATCCCATCCACGGGAAAGTATCTCCATGGATTTTGTAGGGGGTTTACCAATGTCGAAAAGGGGTCATGACTATTAGTATGTTGTAGTGGATAGGTTCAGCAAGATGTGTATCTTAATGCCATGTAAAAATTAGATTACTGCTAAGCAGACTGCTAATCTCTTCTTTCAATATGTTTGTTTTCACTTTGGGTTACCCACATCCATTATCTCGGATCGAGATACACGATTACTTGGGGATTTTTGGACGAGTTTGTGGAGAATGATGGACACAAGTTGAAGAGGATCATTACTTTCCATCCATAGACTGACGGACAGACAGAGGTTGTTAACCAAACAGTCGTACTTTTACTTCGAGGCTACTGCAGCAAGCATCCCAGGTTATGGGATGAACAAATACCCTACGTACAACATGCTTACAATCGAGCCTTACATTCCTCCACTCAGTGTTCACCTTTTGAGACATGTTTTGGGTATCTTCCTAAGGTCCCTTTGGACTTGATGTATGGGAGAGATGCTGATTCAAATGAAGAAATAAATGAAGACAGAGCCTGCAAGTTCATTCATAGGATCCAACAGGTACATCAAGCAGTCAGGGAACAGTTGGAGAAAATTCAAGCACAATATAAGGCTCGACATGACAAACACAGGATTGATCATCAATTCCAGGTCGGAGACCATGTATGTCTTCACATAAACAAGGAGAGATTGAAGGGTGAAGGAAAGAAACTCAAGCCCATCCGATATGGACCCTTCACTATTTTGGAGAAAAATGGTACCAATGATTTTCGTCTAGATCTTCCACCTTATATGCAGATCTACTC
>ML784540.1:316435-336193 GCA_009831015.1 Picea engelmannii | reverse complement strand
TCCATACTACATAGTCATCCTACCACGTTAGCATCTGTATGGCCCTGTCGTCATCCGTACTGCCATGTGTCAGCTTTCCATTGGGCCACGTCATGTACAGACTGCCACGTGTCAAATCTGTACAGGTGCCAACTCATCCCTAAAATTTTGAATCTGAGTGACACGTGTCACCTCCTGGTGACACCACGTCAGCATGATGACATCATGTTGACATCACCTATTGTACTTTTGACGTCAGCATTGAATTTGACTATTGACTTTTTGTCTATTTAGGAATTCGGTCAGAACACGATAACTTTCGCATACATTGTCCATTTGAGGAAAACATTATATGGCCAGAATCAGCATGATGAGACAAATGTAATGGCGTTGGTTTCGTCTGATTCTAAGAAATTTGATTTTTAGTCCGTCCTGGATCCATTTTGGATGAACATGTCAGTCATTTTCGACATTTTTAGGTCAACATGTGGACCAATGAGGAAGTGCCATGTGGTAGTCTGTACAACCACGTGTTAGGTCATACGGGACGTGGCAGACACATGGCATCTGTACAATACGTGGTAGGTTGACATGGCAGGTAAGTGACGTGGCAGGATGACTGTACAAGTGGATAGCGTGGGCCAATATGTGGTTGCCACGTGGCAGTGGGAAAATGCCCAATGAGGGCCAACTACTAGAAATCCAAAAATAAAAAAAAGGGGGTTGGTTGGTGCCAACCCCCCAATCCACCAAAGTTAGTAGTATTCTGCCATATCTGGTGAACAACAAACAATCCACTAGCGGGATCACTAAACTTAGCAGAGAATGTGTTATGGTTAAAACAATAATCCAAAGGGAGGAGGCTCGCGTGCTTGACTCTGAGACCTCCCCCAATAACTCATTGTTAATACATATCCACCAACCAACGGGCCAAACAACCATGTTGGTTAATCTGCTCTCCTTTTTCATTTAAAAACTGACCTTTTCCAGTACACGGAGGAGGAAGGCGCACGCACCAGTCTGTACTGGACATGGACTTCAATGCAGGAGTATTGTCATTAATGCGGGTTGCAGGCACGGAAACTGAGACACAATTTCTTAAGGGGATGAAAGTGCCAGACACATATCGAGGTGTGGAGACAATCATTTTCGGATAATTCGACGCCATGAATCCAGTGGTGTTGTCTTTTTTCTGATCTGAGCAAAGCTTCTATAGCTTAACTTCAGAATGAGGTATACTTGTGTATTTTTCCAAATTCTTTTGTTGAGTTAATAAAAATGCCTACCCATTTGAGAGCAGGACCCGGAGATGTATTCCATCAGGGACGAACTCCATTATAAAGTTTTGTGTTCAGATTTGATGCTTATGTCTCTTCATTATTGAGTTTTTCAATCTTTATGGTGCATTTCAATTTATGCTCATTTAATACAATTCTTAATAAGTCACCTCGATGAAAATATCTTGGATCATCTATAGTGTCAATTGTAGTTGCAGTGTCAGTTTGTTTGTGCCAAATTCTTCATGCCAGTTGCTTCATGCCAGTTGCAGCACCAGTTGGAGTGCCAGTTGTAGCACCAGTTGGAGTGCCAATTGCAGTGCCAACACCAGTTGTAGTACCAATTGCAGTGAAACTTTAAGTGAAGTTTTTGGACTAATTTTTGGCTATCCTAGTGCCCTTACCCTAGCATATTTGTTGCTACCTTTAGATTACAAGGTGGAGCACCTTTGAAGTTTTAAGGGTCGTCATTGCATGTCGTGGTTGTCGGATGGTGCCACTACCTGTCGATTTTGTTAGAGGTATGTACTTATATGTGTTTAAACTGTATCACTATTTTGAGTGTGATTGAAGGAGAAGGTATCTCTAGTCCAAGAAAAAATTGTAGATCCAGAGGTATCTGAGATCCAACACATTTAGAGGAACAACACACTCCAGGTTTGATTGTTTTCATATGCCTCTAGTTGTTATGGAAGTATTGTGACCTTATGAGCATCTAGTAGTATTTTGACCTATTGAAGTTATGATTATCATACTAACCTTTGTTCAAAGTTAAAGTTAGAAACTAACTTTAGTCAAAGTATTAGATTGATTAAGGCTGAGACTTTAGAGTTTATTTATACTATATTCTCTAACTCATATTTTTGTCTAGAAACCATATTGTCTTAAGTACATGGGACAGGTTGAAGAGAATACTTGTCATCTCGAGTGAAGGAGACTCGAAAGAAAATCAACAACACTCATTCTTGAAGATAAGACTCCAGGTTCCAGGTTTGATTAAGTTAATAAGTTTCCAGTTTGCACATATCAAGTTTGATAATTTCTACATTACTAGTTGTGAAATCAATCCTTGAAAGATTCTATCACTGCTAAATACAATGAATACTTGGTATCATGTGAGTACTATTGATATAAATTCTTGCAAGATGAACCAACACCACCTCTAAGATATACTTCTTGTTTTGTTTCTAGGCAGGTCACCTTGGTAATAATATGATGATTACCATGAGATTGTCTTTTTTTTTTATTCTTGTTGACATAGATATGTTCTTATGAAAATGATATTATATTTTTTTGTTCTTGTTTCTGGTAGGTTACCATGAAGGAATGATTGATCAAAACACTAGAAGAGTGTTGTTCCTATTTCTTATTATTGTACTTTTATTTTGGTTCTTTTTCCAGGCAAGTCACAAGCAATAGCTCTGAGAAGGAGCTATTGTGATTATTGTTCTCATTCTTGTTTTTATTATTATAAGAGTATTATTCTTGTCTATTGTTTTTCCCTTTGTTGTCCTTGTTCTGGGTAGGTCATAGGTGATAAATTTGAGGGAAGCTATAGTGACAATTACATGAGACAACATATTAGATGGTCTCTAGTTTGAGACATGGAGTAGACTATCTAGATAAGAAGTTGTATACACGATCGTATACATCCATGTACCAAAGAAGAAGAATATGAATAAGGGTACTTTTGTGAGATACATAGTATCTCATATGGAGATTGATTGTAAGGAGCAGAAGGCTCCAAACATGACTGAACAAATCCCTCTAGTGCAGTTGATCACTCTTCAGATCATTAGGAAGAGTTAGTAGAGCCAGAAGGGCCTACCCAGAATCGTTGCAGTAACCAAGAAAAGACCAACATGGTCCCATGAAACTTTGCAGGATGCAACATTGATGAGCCATATCATGAGGAGCAGATGGCTTCGAAGATTATAAGACACGAAGAATTTCAAATTTAGATGGAAGAGAGAGACGTCTTCTGGAACTCACAGATAGATTCCATGGGTTGAGAAGGCTAGATTGAAGCTTCAGAGGCTTCGAGGAGATATGATATCTTGTGGGAAGATTCCCTTGCTTCAGTAGACTTTGCTACAGTGACTAAGGAGGAAGCTAGTCATAAGGACTGGGATATATATCTTTTCCTTGGTTTTGAGACCAGAAGGGAAGTCGGTGGTGACTTCCAATTTGATCTACAAGATCAAGCATGCTGCAAATAAATAGCCTAGAGATGTAAAAAGCCCGATTTGTGTCCAGAGGATTCTCCCAGCAAGAGGGAGACGATTATGACGAGACACTTGCTCCAGTATATTGCTACCAACGAACAAGTGGTAGATATGTTAACCAAGCCTCTGTCAGGGAAAATCTTGGAGTGGTCCAAATGGTTTTTCTCCAGTAGTGAGAATTTGATCTGAAAATAGTGGGTTGACTTGTTATGCTATGCAAGCACCCTCTACTTCATGAAAATAAAACTTTACAGGACCTTGCTTCATGTGTTAAAATATGCAAGATAAATTATGTGCCAAGTTTATGCATCTTCTTTTAAGTGTTCATGTGTGAGGAAATGTTCTTTTAAATGGTTAAATATGTACTTTAAATAAATACACAGCAACATAACTTGCAGCAAATAAATCATCAAACTCACAACAATAACAAGATGATAAAGGAGTTAACCCCTCTTTGGGCTACATCTCCTTGAGCCTCCATTAATGGACTTGGCTCTTTGGGATTAATTTGTCAAAAATTATTTTACAAGATGTTGCTCAACTCCAATGGAAATTCTGGTTGTACCATTGGGTTCAGAATACATAAAAACCCCAAAAATGACTAATAAAACTCTGAAAACGGATCATGGCTCATCCGGGCATGACCTCTTCTACATGTGGCCTTAAGCTTCCCTGAGCTTCTCTGTGGAAAAAACACCTTTAAAAGTCATCAAATGGATCTGAAACCTATCCCAAAGTGTTTATAGCATAACAATTAGCCAAAAATGATTATTCAATCACAGAAAACAAACATGGGCTCATCTGAGCATGACCTCAAACAATGAGGGCTTCAAGCTTCATAGAGCTTCCTGAAACTTCAATGGTTAAAAACTTGCAAAAGAAGTCTTCAAATGGCTTTGAAAACAGTGCCAATGGATTCAGAACATCCAAAAACCCCTAGTTGGGCTTTTTCGACACCTCATTTGGCCAAAAAATGAAGAAGATAGGCCTCCTGCCATTCTCTTCCTTCAAGCTTGTTGTCTCTGGTTCGCCAAAACGCACCTTTGTACGTTCAACCAAGAACACGCTCAAAAACTCATGCTAAAACCTAGCACATGCACATAACCACAAAACCATTCAAACTGTAGGACGGTTATGGGCATTCCTATCCCCTAACCGCCAAGGTCGTGGTCATGTGGGTAAGCACCCGAAACCATGGGCTAACCATTTGTGAAAAACCAAATTCCTCCCCCACGCAAAGATTAAGTTCATATGGTAATACACATAAGACCGGGGGTTATCCATTTAAAATTACCAAACTCCTGCGCGCGCTCCGTGTAGAGTCATATGGTATAAAGTGCGACTGAGGACTGGGGCTAGGCCCCAGCCAGGACCCCCGCGCCAACCTTTAATCAAATCAAATTCAAATATTTTCTAAACCATATATGTTATAAGAACCAACGCATGGCACGTTGGTTGGGAAAACTTTGCCAAAACTTTTCACGGTGGGAGGAGGTCCGGAGTTCGATCCCCACGGACTCCATAAAATTTTGAACAAATAACCAATTACAATGGTGCCATGTGGCAGTCAATGACTGGGCCACATGGCACCACACCATTTGTCCATTAAATGCCACGTGTCGCAACATTACTCGTCCACATCTACCAATCCAAAACTGCCACATCATCATATGCCAACTCAGCGTACGGACATGCCACATCAGCGTACGACCTCTGCCAAGTCAACATCCGTACGAACTGTACAGTCAACCCATTTTTTTTACCAATTTGGCAATTCGAACAAATTGCGATATCTCTCTCATCCGACGTTCATTTGAACCCAAACGAGTTGCGTTGGGTTCTTGGTGACGAGGGCTATGCACCTATTCGTTTTGAGGAAATTCCGAGAAATTTTATTTTTGAGCTAAATTTCGACCCCTGGTCCAGATTTTGATTAGAATTGATGTGTTCCCTAGTAGCGGGTGTTAAAATAATTAAAAAGTAATTAGGAAAGTGTTTCTCATCACCTAGGAGCCTAAGGGGTGAGAAAGTGCCTAATGTGGACCCTAGTCATTTAATTTGTGAGAGATAAATTAAAAGGTGACTTTTTGGACTTAGGGAAAGTGGGTGACTTAAGTGATTTAATTTCCATCCTTGATCTCATATAATCTCAACCTTTGGATGAGTTGTCTCTTCAACCTCCTCCATGAGGTCGACTAGGGTAGGAGGCCGCACCCTTCCAGGGTTTTTGTTTCATCTTTTGAGAGAGAAAGAAGAGAGGAGGTCAAGCTTGAGGAAGGAGGTTATTTGCAGAGCTAAGGCATGCATTCCAAGGAAGCTTTCTAGCACACAAATCGAGGTAATAGTACATCAGTATTTAGAGGTCGTACAGTACAGATTTCTAGAGGTCGTACAGTACGGATTTCTAGAGGTCGTACCATTCTTTTGTATGCACATAAATCGAGGATGAAAGCAGTAAGAATTCTAAGGAGCTTGGCACGCATTCCAAGGCTGCCACACAAGTCTTACTTTCACAGAAATCGAGGCAACTGCTGGCACAAATTTCTAGAAATATTTTCTTACAGTCCGTACAGTTTTGGCACAAAAATCGAGGGTAGTACAACTCAGTTTTTTGGGCTCAATTTTCAAGGTGATGGCACGATTTTCAAGGTGTTGATATTGCTATAAATCCTGTACATCCAACTCAAAAAAAAGGGCACAGATTTCAAGACAGTCTATACAACAATTAATGATGTGACAATCGTACACTTGTATGAATTTCTGACACAAAAATCGAGGAGCAATTTTGGGGTTGTTCTGAAGGAGTTTTGCTGAAGAAATTTTGAGATAAGTTTGTGTAATTTTTCTGAAGATGAATCTGGTGTAAAATATTTTTTCTCTGAAACTCTAAATAACAAAAATCCCCCTCTCATTGGTTTTCCCCTTGTGGGTTTTTCCAGGGTCGTTGTTAGACCAAAAATCTTTGTGCAAATTTTCTAAATATTGTGATGCTGATATATTTTATTTCTGCATTAAATATTGTTCATAATCCTCATGTTTTAGTTCTGAAAATTATGTTTATTTGCTGAGTATTTATGGTTGTCATAAATCTGGGTTTGGGCATTAAACACTGATAAAAAATAGTGAGACTTGAAACTGGGTGGGGTCTGAAATTTTACAGTAGGAAGTGATGTGATCCCCAGTAGTGGGAGCTACCCCAGCGTAGATTGGTATGCTACTCCAATGTAGGTTGGTATGTTACCCCAATGCAGGTTGGTATGCTACCCCAACGCAGGCTGGTATGCTACCCCAATGCAGGTTGGTATGCTACTCCAAAGTAGGCTGGTATGTTACCCCAACATAGGTTGGTATGCTACTCCAACGCAGGTTGGTATGTTACCCCTATGTAGGTTGGTATGCTACTCCAACACAAGTTGGTATGTTACCCTAGCATAGGTTGGTATGCTACTCCAATGTAGGCGGGTATGTTACCCCACTGCAGGTTGGTATGCTACTCCAACGCAAGCTAGTATGTTACCCTAGCGTAGGTTGGTATGTTACTCCAACGCATGTTGGTATGTTACCCCAGCGCAGGTCGGTATGCTACTCCAACGCAGGTTGGTATGTTACCCCAGCATAGGTTGGTATGTTACTCCAACATGGGATAGTATGTTACCCCAATGCATGTTGGTATGCTACTCCAATGCAGGATGGTATGTTACCCCAGCATGGGTTGGTATGCTACTCCAACGCAGGCTCGTATGTTACCCTAATGTAGGTTTGTATGCTACTCCAATGCAAGTTGGTATGTTACCCTAGCACATGTTGGTATGCTACTCCAATGCAGGCTAGTATGTTACCCCAACGCAGGTTGGTATGCTACTCCAATGCAAGCTAGTATGTTACCCCAACGCAGGTTGGTATGTTACTCCAACAAAGGCCAGTACACTACTCCAATGAAAGTGAAAAAAAAATTATGATGTATGGATTCGTGAAATTCAACAAGACAATGGCCAAGGTGTGGAGAAGCACAGAAGCAGTGATGGTGATCATGCCAAGAGGAATACCTTCCTCATTAAAAGGGAGTGTTAAATTTTTGAGTCAGATTTTGTGTGAGCTGACAAGTTACTAGTCATGTATGAACTAGATGTCGACCTGTAGTGTCAGAAATAATTCCCACTTAGAGTGTCGATCAATAGCATCGAAGGTTACTAGTTGGAGGGCCAACTAGTAGTGTTGGAGGTGTTTGCCAACTAGATGGCTAATGTGTGGCTATGCTAGTGATACTTGATCTATTTGATCATATGATAACATGTGTGGCTATGGTGATGTTACCTGTAGACTGGTCTACAAGACAATGTGAGTCTTTCACATGCCATGTTATGTGGATGGATGTGTTTGAGACCACTACATGAAGAACATATTAGTTAATACCTCCCTAGTTAAGAGGGAGTGTTGATGTTTTGGTAGCTACGAGAGGCATTAACCACCATGTGTAACCTATGACTTAGAATAGAATATTTTGTAAGAAAGTGAACCATTAAATATATGTGTGGAAAACCTAGAAGAGAAGTCGACTTAGCAGAATAAATAATATTAGAATATTATCTTCCAAAAATACAAGTCAGATCCACAAGAAAAAGATAAACAAAAATTATAATTACCAGAAAGTCAAGTCGACCTAGCCAGAAAAGTCATTGGATAGATTAATATAAATAGAGGACGGTTTAGCTCATTTTTACACCCATTTAATGTGCAGGTCTTGTGAAGAGCTATAATTGTAGTTGCAACTGCAACTGCAAGGAGGAATAAGGGTGCATGGTCATCTCTTGGTCTTGGTCTCTCTCTTGGTGATTTTCTTGGTGATATTCTTGGTAAGTATGGCGCAAGTTTGAGAGAGAGAGTAGTGAAATTGCAGCTACTGCAGTAGTGTATGGTACTTGTTTTGTGGATATGGAGACTCTCTCTCTTGTGCACTACCCTTAGAGAAGGATCTCTCTAGTTGTCTTGAGTTGTTGATGCAGTTAGCAACTAGGGTTTATCTGTTGGTTATTGAGTAGGCTTTCCGAAATTATTCTAAGTAAAGGTTAGTGTGCTCGGGGGTGGCATATGTGAATGCCTATGGTCGGATGACAATGATGTGACATTGTTTATTGTTAAGCAAGCATACCAAAATTTCAACACATCCTCCATCAGTTCCATTTTGAGTGATGAAGAGAAACTTGAGTACATGAATACATTGTCAAAATAACTTTGGAAATAAATTCAAAATTTGACATATGTTAGATGAAGTTGGTGCAGAAAGCTATCAAAGGCCCAACATCCAAGGTGAACATTTGGAGTTACAACAGGTCCAGACTACAAATCCTAGAAAAAGGATCCAAGTGTTCCAGATTTATGAGGGAATGAAATGAAACAGAAATAAGATAGAAACACAGAGGTATAATAATACTCAATTTCTATTAAAGAATGAAATATACAACCATACTCAATTTCTATTAAAGAATGAAATGTGTTGATACTATAAAAGAAAATATAGAGTGAAATGAACTCGCTAGAATGGGGGTAGCTTATCTTTGAGAAGAGAAGTGACGACTACACGCATTCGCAAGAAGATGATCACAATGAGGCTCAAAAGGCCTTTTTAACATAAAGCATAAATGCGAAAACCCTAAACATCCAAAACCATAACCCTAGGAAATGAAACACCAAAAGGTTTGTGGCCCCCAATGGGGGTAGTTGATACATCAACATCACAGGGATGCAACTTTTGTGTACGATATTTGTTTGGGGAACTTGATACCTCATCAGAGGAGTACACATTTCATTCGTCTTAGCATCTACCTTTATATTCATGCTAGGTGATGTCAAGCCAAACAAACGTTGTTTAGGGCCTCAAAACAACCCCAGAATTTTGGGACCCGAAAAACCGTAGAACAACTGCGAAGATGGAAATTGTATTTTGAGCCAGTGGAATAGGTGGGTGGCCGCTGATTTCAACCTAGATCTGTCCTCTCCCCTTAGGAAGAAATCGTCTCCATTGGATTGAGTCCCCCCATCAAATGGGGAAACTTTTTTTGAACTTGACGCTTGGTTAGCCACTTGCCTTGGTGCAGTAGTTTCCCTGCTTTGACAACTCGATAGAGTTGGATCATCTGTTGGAAGGTTCCCTTAACTTGTGTGTCCATGATCCAATCAATGCTTTCTTGTTCCATGCAGTCAGGTTTGAGCTCTATAGGTGTCAGCTACTCTGCCACTTCCGATGTCTCTAGTAGTGGCAGAAAATATGGTCGAAGGAGATCCAAATTGAATATTGGGTGCAAGCCAAAAGCATTGTCACCCATAGCCTTGGTGATGGCGTGAGGTCCATAGAAAAGTGGATGCAACTTTTGATGGGGTTCTATAAGCCGTTATTTCTATAAATGTCACCAAACCTTGTTTCCCACTTGAAACTTGTGGGGAAATCAATGTTGGTCATGGCACTGCTTGTACTTAGCATTGGATTTCTACAAAATATCATGGACTTGTTGGAAAATGTGATGAATCTGTGCCCAGTCAAGCTATGGGGGACTCTGTTGTAGTTGTTTTGGACATAAGGAAGGCTCTCATCCCATGTGCATGGATTCTTGGAGTTGTACATGTGCAATATATGCACTATCATCCTATTGATGACCTTTGTTTGTCCATCAGTTTGAGGGTGGAACACAATGGATTTGGTGAGGTTGGTGTCCAACAACGACTAGAGGCTCGACTAGAATGTGCTCAAGAATTTGTTGTCCTTATATGATATGATGGTATGTGATAGTCTGAAGTGTACCCATACACGCTCGAAGAATATCTTGGTAGTGGCCTTGACTTTGATACTCTTCTTGCAGCAGTCAGAATGGCCATCTTAGAGAATCGATCAACAACCATGAATACACAATCATTTCCATGCTTGGTTGAGGGGAGACCATACATGTAGTCCATCAAGATGGATTCCTAGGGCTCGTCGGGAGTAGGCATAGGGGTGTATAGTCCTTGTTTTTTAATGGTTGGCTTGGAAATGGAGCAGGTCGTACTAGATCTAATATACTTACTAACATCATGTTGAAGCTTCGACCAATAGAAATACTTTTGTAGTACTACCACAGTCTTCGCCATGCCAAAGTGTCCTGCCACCCGACTATAGTGGGATTCCCAAATTAGCTTCGCACGCTCGACAATGACCATGCATGTTCCCAACATCTGGTAGGTTATAGCAAATTCAAGATCGCTATCATAGAGTTGGGACCACCCGAAGGTCTCATGCTTGCAAGATTCGAGCACTGTGGTTAGTGCTACAACTAGAGGTTGACCGAGGCAGTCATCGACTTGATTGATGCTCCCTTTCTTATACTTAATGTTGAGGTGAAACGGTTACAAGTATGTAGACCACTTTTGATGGCAATCATTCTACAATATGCCTTGTGTCTGCATGAACTACAGAGACTTGTGATCTATATGGATGACTATCTCCTTCTCTTGAATGTAATGCTTCCACTGGTGGAAGGCTTGTACGATGGAATACATTTATTTTTCATGGGTGTGGTACTTACATATGACATCTGGAGTGTCTCACTATGATATGCCACCAAATGACTGTGCTAAGTGAGAATGGCACCAACAACGTAATCAGAAGCATCTGTCTCAATCTCAAATGGTTGTTACAAATCGGGTAAGGAGAGGATCAGGGCTAAGCATAAGAGATGTTTCAGATCATCATAGGCTTTATGTTGTGACCTACCCCACACAAATTTGGCTTTGCAACCTGCTATCGCAAGATTTGTATTTGTGCAAATCCCAACACAAGATCACAAAATATTGTGTAACTACAGGGAATCCTACCACTCTCACCTCAATAAGAAATCCCCGCATTTTAGTGATGGAGGAGGTACACCACAGGAGAGGCTTCCTCGATGATCTCAAGGGGTCAAAGTAGCAAGTTTATTAGCCAAGCCTACCACCCCATGTCTTGATCACCTAGTGATAAGTCTACATCTGTGAAATGGATGAGGTTAAAAGTTGTTTGAGTACTTGCTTGGAAAAATAACACTTTATAGCATTTATATGATCAATTCCAAGTACAAACATGCAATTAAAACCTCATAAGATACTAAACAATGATTGTTTTCTATAGCTCGTACAAATTGGCAACAATTCAACATTTTATAATAGCAAGTATAAGTTTCAACAACAAATAAAAGAGATCATAAATGCATCAATTGACAAGGAAAACTTAGCACATATCCAATAGATTAATGCCCAATTGTTCAAAGCAATTTATGAGCATGATATACCACCATTAGATCAATGTATGTGAGAAATTTAAGTGTTATCAGGTGGTTGTAGCAAACTTTTGCAACAACAACAATTTTACCACTCAATTAGCACAAGTAAGTGTTAGTAAAGTTAGTAGATAGCTTGAGAGATTAAGAATAAATAATTTTTTATCACTTTCACCACAAGAGAGTTTAAATGATTAGTGTCTTAGGACTATGTAATCTTTATAATAGCAATGCAATATAACTTGGAGATGAAACTAGAAAAGGTTAAGAGGTAGGGTTTAAACTCTAAGGTGCTAGCACATTAGGGCCTTAGGGTTTAAACCTTGAAGAGAATGGTTTTTCTAGAGTGTAAGCACTTTTCGGCTCTAGAAACCTTTCATCCCTTCTTAAGTACTTCAACTAAGTCAAAATCAAGAATCTATAATTGAACTCCTAAAGTGATAGCACTTTAGGGCTTTATGAGTCTAACCCTAGGTAGGATTTCCTTCACAATTTTATGGATGAAATTGAACTTGTGAGAGGATGAAGCACTTAGGCCCCATGAATCACTTAGGCCCCTCTCTTAGGGTTTTACCAAGCAATATCAACAATATAAACAAGTAAAATTTACCATAAACATTCAGTAGCATGAACTGAAATTGCAGAAATTTACTTCACCAATATATGACAAGAATAAACCCTAATTGCAGCAATACCATCCAAAAATCGGCAAATAAGCATCCACACTTGACCTCCAAGAGATAGCGCACTAGATAAAAGAGCCAATAACCCCAATATAGCAAAAATTTCAAACTTGTCTCTCACATGTATGAGAAAGTTGTGATGATAAAATGAAAAGGCAAGGTCCTCTATTTATATGAGGCCTTGCAAACCAATTTTTCCACTTTAATTTGTCAACAAGAAATTAGAAGAGGGTTGACCCCCTCAAATTATCTTATTAATTTACAAAAATTAAATTTACATGAGATAAAACCCTAAAGAGGGTAACGTCGCACCCTATTAGGGTGATGTTCATAAGAGTGATGTCAAGGATGAAAATAAGTAATGTTGGGACTCCAAAGGCCACGTGTCCCTTTATCATGTGCCAAGGTCCATGCTACATGCCTTCTCCATCAATCCATCAAGTGATCCATCACACCCTATCCCCTAAGTGACATCAACGGCTAGGAGGGTGAAGTCTAGGCCTCCAAAGGCCAATGTTCAAGTGGAGAAGGGTGGAGTCTCATCCTCTAGCCATGCCAAGATGCCTCGAAAGGCAATGTCCTCCATCATCAAGGTGCAACACTCATCAGCAAATGGTGGCCCAAACATGGGGTCTACCATCCATCCTAAGTGAAAGGTACTGCAAAGACAAACAAGTACGCCCTCCAAGGGTCCACAAGTCATGTGAAACATGCCAAGTAAGACACATCTAATAAGGTAACCACCTAAACGTGTGCATCAAACCCCCCTTTTCAAATTAAACAAATGTTCAAAGACCTTATAAACTTTGCCAAATTTAGGTATGGGAGGGGTGTCAAGGTGCCCTATTGGGTAAGTCAATCCCCAAGTCAAAGGATGTTTCCCAAGAATACCCCATCTATGTAATGAAATGAATATGAGGTGGATTGGGGAAAGAATTATAGGAATGGGGTTCATATTGTCTCATTTACAGGTGCCTTTGTAGAGGGTGTGTTGTCCTTCGTCTGCAATGAAACATTTTTTCGAGCCCTTTTATTGCCATTAATTTATTAAGGTCCAAAACATTGAGTACTATGTGCAATGGAAAGTAAAGAGTACCATAATGCCACTTGAAGCTAGAAACACACAAAGTTCCATATACAATGGAAAGTAAGGAACACAACAAAATGCATTTCCTCAACAAGCGAGCCATTTATTAATTATGTGATTTCTTTTGCAGGTCCTCATTTTTGGAAAAGTGTTTTATTTTTTCTAGGACCTTGAGGCAAGAATCTAGAAGAATAATATTGGCTTTTATCTTTTTCCATCTACAACACCTCTGGGCCTTTAGCCCCTTCTTCCCATGAAACGAGGTACAATGCCTTCTTGGGGTCAATTGACCTGGGAACCCAAAAGATGAGGAGACGGAGGGGAAGGAGTTTTGAAAATGGTAACTATGAATGGGAATGGTACGATGACCCTTCAAGGAACTACCTAGTAGCAATCCTTTTCTTGAGGATGACCAACTTGCTAGGACACAATGACAACCACCAAGATGAAACTAGGCAAAACGTATAATTTCCAAGCAAACGTTCCATAATCAAGAAGGATTATTTGCAACATGTTCAAATGCTTCAAATATTAAATTAACACTTACCATGACACGAGACTTGTTACCTAATGAAGAAAGACATGTTGTTCTCTGGGACCAAGCTGATGTAGTGGATGTTGCTCTGTTGTTGGCGATGAGTGGTGATCAACATGAATAGTAGGGATCATGTAGGATCTGCTAGTCAATCTGACTCTCGATAGTCCATGTCTGCTACTTGTGGGCCTCGAGACATGATCTCCTTAGTTACGCCTAGATCGGTGGGGTAACACAACCACCCTTGGTCACTTGGATAAGAGCCCATGCGATACAGGAGAACTCCAATATGAATCTGTGTTAGAAGTTGGCAAGGCCTAAAAATATTCGAAGCTCGGTGAGTGTTGTCAGGGATTCCCAGTCACGAGTGATTTGGATCTCGACTAGATCGACATACACCCCATTGTCATATAAAATGTATCTGATGTATTGGACCTTGTCCATGTCAAAGGAGCATTTATCTAGGTTAGAATATAGCTTGTGTTGTCACAGAGTGTGGAGGTCATGTTGAATGTGTTGCAAGTGTTCCACCCAACTCTTTTTGAATATGAGGATATCATCTAGATATACAACCATAAAGGAATTGGTGAAGGGCCACAAGATCTCGTCCATCAACCTCGTGAAATTTTTTGGAGAATTCCTAAAGCCAAAGGGCATGACCAACCAATCAAAAATACATTTTTTAGACTTGAAATCAATCTTCCATACATCGGTCTATTCTATGGGGACCTAGTGGTATTTGAACCTCAAATCAATCTTACTAAAGTACTTGACCCCCTTGAGCTATTCGGGAAGGTCGTCAATTCGAGGAATTGGGTACCGATTCCTGACTGTGATTTTGTTCATGGCTTTGTAATCAATACAAAGTTGCCAGGTCTCGTATTTCTTCTGCACAAGGATGATTGGGCTTCTGTAGGGTGGGGAGCTTGGTTAAATGTGCCCTTTTTGGAGTAGCTCTTGAATTTGGACCTTGATTCCCTCATTTTCTAGGAGAGAGCGTTGATACACTGTCCCATTAGGAAAATGTGTTCCAGGGGTCATCTCAATTGAATGCTTGACTTGACAGTGTAAAGGCACCCCAGTAGATGAGTTGAAGATGTCCTAGTATTCTTCCACAACTTTGTCCAATTGCTTCTTCTATGTAGAGGAGCCTTGTGCAGAGGCCATGGATGTGGTCATGACCTTCCATTCACTTTGAGAGAGAATCACGAAGAGGAGAAATTTCTTAGTGTTGGAGATGATCGTCTTGCATTTTTTAGACCAAAAAAATTGTGGTGGGTAGAGCTACCTCTGGTATCATGTATAATTGTCTACCCATAATAAAAATGACACTAAGAGCTCTAGACTCATATGAAACATTATGTTTCCACATATATGGCTGGCCTAAAAGAACATCACAAACTTCAAGTGTGGAAACATCACACAATACCTCGTCTTTGAAGGGATTAATTCTACAGGGCAGGCGACACTATTAGCTGACATGGAGATCTCATCCTTGGTTGAGCCACCCAATGTTGTACGACTATGGATGTGGTGTCATTGGAAACTCCAACCATTCGATGACCTATGTTGAGATGAGGTTCTTTTGTCTTTTTCTATCAAAAATGAAATGTAGCAGAGACCCCTTCACCCACATCTGCGAGTGAAAAAGATGTTCACCTTCCTTTGGATCTTTTGGTTCATTTGGCTAGAACTTGGTGGTAGCGAATGTGGCATTGGATTCTGCATCAATGATCTGTTTCCCCTTGTCTGGATCTGAATCATAGTCGGAGCCTAGATTTGAATATGAGGCTTTCAACTCATCCACAAATGATTGCTTCGAGCAACATTTATTGATGTTGTGCCAAGGGATTTTATGGAACTTGCACCATCTCCCAGTGTCTTTCTTCATCTTACCACTACCTTTATTTGTTTACGGCTCAGACTAGTTGTCTCGAGGTTGTCCATCCTTGATTTGTCCTTTTTTTGTTGTGTTGGGGACACCTTTTCCCTGCTTCTGTTGTGATTCATTTACATATCCAAACTCCTCCTTATTCCTCTGCTTAAAGTTTTGCTCGATTTTTAAAGCATATCGATACATGGCTCCCAATGATGAGATTTCCATAAACTCCATTTTTGGTTGGATGTACCTATGTAGGACCCCACGATATTTTAGAACTAGATGTCCCCCAAAGTCTCTGATGCCCAACTTGGTGTGCAAGGTATGGAAGGTATTTGTGAACTTTAACATTGTTTGGTCCCTCTCCCAACGCAATGTGGTCCATCTCATGTACTGGTAGTTGTAGTTTCCAACAAGGTAATATTATTCCTCGATGACATTCTTAAAAGAGTCCCAAGTGGGATCGACCCCAAATATTTCATGATACTCTCTCGAGTTCTTCTCACAGTAAGTCTCCCACAAATGTTTGACATGGGGGACCACCTTAAAGAGTGCAAAAGTAATATTTCCCCTATTGGAAAAATTGTGGATAGAGAAATAACCTTCTTGTATATTTAACCACTTTTACAAAGCATCCACATCTATTTGACCTTCAAATACAAGCATATCAAAATTAAAGTATACCTTGAAGGGGGTGACACCTCGAAAGTGGTCGATTGACGAAGACACGTCTATTGTTTTCAGAAACCGTCGAACAATTTGGGAAAAATTATCCATCATCTCGTTCCTCTTTTGCACAAGGAATTTCACGAGCAACAACTTAATGTAAAATAAAAATAGCACAAACCCATGTGCACACACAGTAAATATCAGATCCAAAATACTTGACTAAGAACACACATTTTGTCCAATACTCATCAACTAAATAATGACATGAACAACCACAGAAAATATTATCGAAGACAATATTTGGAAATCCCACTTCTTTGGGCAAAACCTTATTCAATGCTTTAGTCTGAAATGCATATAAAAAACCAACAATTCTGTTAAAAAATGAAGGACGTACAATCCGTACGACTCCAAATAGTTATGGGTTTCTTTGTTGGGTGTTCGTACGACTGTACGAAGCTTCTTGGTATGGATCAGGTTCTTCTTTTTCTTGTTGTAGGTGGTCACACAGTATTTGATATCAGTATATGATATCCTCTTCTCCTCTTAGTTGTACTGGTACAGCCCTTTCCTCTTCTTCTTCAAATGTGGCCCTCTCTTGGCCTCAATCCGTATAGATCATACGAATTTTCTTTTGTTGTCTATAGGTTCTAATTCCTTTTCCCTAGGAGATCTCTTTGTACCCTTAGTTGCCCCCCTTGTCTCCTTTTCATAGTCTCAACTCAGTTTCTCCTTTCCCTTGCTTGGCCTCTTTGCATGACCCTACTCAGCATGTATGCCTAATCCTGCTCAACCTCCTTGATTGGATCTTGACCCTACTCCTCCTCCTTGAATGGTTCTCCTTAATCTGTCTCTCGACCTCCCTTGGAAGAGCCTCCTCACTTAGTCTACTAAATTCTCTCTCTTGAGGTAAGGTTAAATGAGGCTCTCTATGTATAATATAACCCTAGCCTCTCTCTCCTGTAATTCTGGCCCTTAGATATTCTTCTCAAGACCTAGATCTGATGGTGGGGACTTAATCACTCATTGAGACAACTTAAGTCAGCATCCAATGGTTGTGACTTAATACCAAATTGACTTAAGTGATCCCCACCCACATTATGTTGTCTAGACATAAAGTGGGCCCCTTCCACACTAATAGACACCCCTAGTGTGGAAGTACTTGCCCAAGATACATAATCTAATACTTAATAGGATCTCCTACTTCAAGGGCTCAACTAGTTCGAGTCCCAATGCCTTATACCCTGACCTCGTTGGGGAAATGCAAAGAGAAGCATATAAAGAGAAGACCACTCTGATACCACTAATTTGCATTTATGAGGGAATGAAATGAAACACAAAAATAAGACAAAAACACAGAGATACAATAAATCTCAATTTATATTAAAGAATGAAATATGCAGATATTGTAAAAGAAAATACATAGTGAAATGAACTCGCTAGAATGGTGGTAGCTTATCTCTGAGAAGAGATGTGATGGATATCCGCATTCACAACAAGATGCTTACAATGAGGCTCAAAATGCCTTTTTAAAATTAATCATAAATGAGAAAACCCTAACCCCAGGAGATGAAACACCAAAAGTTTTGTGGGCCCCGATGAGGGTAGTTGATACATCAACTTCCTAGGGGCACAACTTTTGCATACGATCTTTGTTTGGGGCACTTGGCACCTCGTCGAAAAGGTATATCCGAGGAATATACATTATGTTCGGCCTAACATATTCTTTTATCTAGATGCTAGGAATTGTTGAGCAAAAAAAATGTTGTTTAGGGCCTCAAAACAACCTCAGAATTTTGGGACCCCAAAAACTATAGAAAATTGCCAAGGTGGAAACTATATTTTGAGCTAGTGGAATGGGTGGGTGGCCACTGATGTCCACCTGGATCATCAAGATTTGTTGAGGATGGAGTTTCCAAAGGGGTTGACCCTCTAGTTCTCCAAAGTGCAAATGTTATTGTCTCTTAGTCATTTTGATTGTCTAAACAACTCTGATCCTCAATCCCAAAGGAAACTCGCTTTTGGGAAACTATTGAACAAATGTTATGTGTTTCCCCTTCAAGCATCAACATGTGGCAGAGGGATGGAGCTTCAAATCCTCTCATGAGGAGTTTATCCTAAGTAAGAGTTTTCCTTCTAGCTAGAAACCAAATAAAGGGTGAAACCTTTTGCCATTATAGCTCCGTTCCAAACCTGCTGCTGATTTTTTTCTCTTTCCAACCTATTGTGATTTTCTTCCAAGGAGTAAGCCGAATTTGTGTTTTAATTTCTACTTCCTCGGGTGCCCTACCTTAGTATGTTCGATGTTTGATTGAAATTGATTCTTATTGACCATAAAGGTTGTCAAGGATATTGCATGAGTTCTCATTCACTCCATCTGTCCATTCATATCCCAACTTTTAGGACCGATAGGAATTTTGAGGATTGTATTCAATCTCCTTCCAATAATGTAGATTTTCGTCTAGCCCGGAGATTAGAGGATTGTTTTTTCTTCTTGAGGAGAGGCATTAGAGGATATAATGTGGTCTTAATACTAGGAATAATCCCAAAAGAGGGATGCAGAATCATTTCTAATCTCCCAAAAATAATGCTTTTAAATTAAATATTTGTGGAGACGAGCATTGTTCCATATGAGGGAACCTTGACAAGAACCTTCCATTCTAATTAGATTTCCTCCATCAATGTTACTAGAATATTTTTCTCACCATATCTTGCCCCATAACTTGTTTTGACATTCGATACAACTCCACCATGTTTTGGTTGCAAGTGCTTTGCTTATAATTAGAGTGTCTTTTATGCTTAGTCCTCCTACCCATTTGGGGAGAAATACCTTGTCCTAGGCCACCAAGGCCCATTTCTTTCCTTACTTGGGCCTCTCCACATAAAGGTGTGCAAAATGTTCCTAATTTGTTTGATGATCTTTGATGGAGTTGCTAGAATGAAAATGAGGTAGAGAGGCATGGATTGCAAGAGGATTTTCTTAGGAAATTATCAATTAAGGGTGCTCTTAGGTATTTTGAGGGAAGGTATCCTGGCTGAAATCCTAAAGTTTGGGAAATATTTTGTTGGATGTTGAGAGGAGTGTTGAAAATATGAATGAAGGACTTATCATGATTCATTCGAGCACTCTATGCAAGCA
>ML784540.1:262356-293185 GCA_009831015.1 Picea engelmannii | reverse complement strand
CTCAATAACAAGTCTTGATCTCGGTTTTTTCACACTTTTGACACATGCGGCCTAGGTTTCCTTCATTAAACATGTTTGCATGATAGTTTGGTCGCAAATTTTCTCATAAAACTCGCATGAACAACTTTGGAAATATAAAAAAAGATATAAAAACATGACTAAATCCCATCACAAAACTAACTCTTGGTAGGTGCCATTTAGAGAAGGCATGTAGAATTATCCTATTATACATCATGCCAAGAAGAGAACTACCCCAAAAAGCCCTAATTTCCCATATAAATACAAGCCTCTTTGGTGTATTAAAGGACCTTCTCTCTCCATCTTTCTTATGTTGTTGGTTTTCCCCCTCAACCAAGGTTAAGGTTGCGGTGATGTTTTTATGCTCTCTAATCATTGTTATGAATTATTGAAGAGATCGATGGAGGTTGGGGACTATAGAGTTTAAGTGGGAACCAATCACACGTGTGAGGTATACTTTCGATATATCTTCTTTTTCATATTTAATGGAGATCTATCTTCTTTCCCTCCCCTAAATTTGATGTCCTTATATGTTCATGAATTCAATAGTGTGTTGATGCTTTGTGTTCATTGAGTTCTACTGAATAACTACATCAATTTAGTTATCCTTAGTATATGTAGGTAGGAATGATAAATATATTGATAAACATAGATAGACATTTTTTTAGCTAAGCTTCCACTTATCACAATGAGGCTAATGTGCTTAGATTTAGCATTATGGGGAAATTGTTAGCATCATTCAAATTGGTTGTTTTTTAATTTGATAAAGTTGTCCAGGATTCACACCTAGCTCCAACCATTGTAATGTGTGCGGGCACACATCCACAACCATGAACATAAGCACAAACATGTCACTTATATAGACTTAAACTTGGTGGGGGATATATTAGCTACCCACTTTTTTAACCTAACAAGCCACTGTTTGTAGATTTTAACCTTGTACAATATCTACTGCAAACAGATATTCAGTAAAAGAACAGACAAGATACAATGACAAATACAAACATTACACAGAGATTTTTCCCCTGGAAACCCAAACCAGGAAAATCAACATATTCTATATTCATTCATGTATCATACATTGTTTACAATACAATATACATATAGGAGCCAACGACATCTAAAACCCTAACCCAATGACCTGGATTAGTCCACAACCCTAATTCCTTATTCGAAAATAGAAAACCATCGGCAAAAACCATGTGCCGAAAAACCACCTAAATATGTGACACGTTTCTCAAGGCATGTGACACATTTCCCAAGGCAAAAAAAAAATTCACCCCCTTGTGCGCCTGACGCGTACGCTCAGACACTACTACTCGTGCAAAGAATATAACACATACCCAACACTGTTGACATAGATAGAATTTTGACTTTCCAAAGAAACAATAAGTTTTGGTTCTTAAATTCCTTACATGTACTATGGGAATTTGTCAAGAGAGGATCTTGTTACTCCTTTTACTCTTCCATCTCTTACAATTAATACTCCAAAGAGAACACCTATTGGATTTAACCCTAGGTTCTCCTCTTTCTTCCCCTTCTATAAGTTCTTCCTACCTTGAGTCATCTTCAATGAATTCAAATTTGAAGCATTAAAATCTTATTTTAGTTCTGCCAATAAATATCGAACTATCTATTTTGAGGAGAATTTGATACTCACGCACTCAAATTCCCTTACATAATGTATGGCTTCCAACCCTATAGCTAACATCATTTGCATTACTTACATATTGGATACAAACTCTTATTAGTCACTGCCACAGGCATAAAGGGACTATAGCGATCGATAATTCGTTGACTTTGTATTAGTTTGTCCTTTGACCACAAATATTTGCATAGTATCTATTGTTGGAACTAGGGAACTAAAAACATTGATTTTTATATAATAAAAAGTACCATATATGTCATGATCTGATTGGATAATAGATTGGAGGTCTTATTTCCGACTTCTCTATTCTCCATGTTATATATGTTGGCATATCCAAAGTATTTGATCCTATACAGTCTTTTTGAATCATATATTTTCTTATGCATTGCACAGAGGTGGATTAATGTTAGCATTAGTTTGAATGTTTGTCTTAGCATTTTCTGCTAGCATTGTCTTAGATCATATACAATGTTTTTTTTATTTGTACTAATCATATTGAAATGTTTAGATATCTAAGGTTTATAGTGATCGATAATTACAAAGTTTATAACCTTGTATTGTGATTTATTTTTTTATTTGTGCTACTATTATTATTAGTCCATGTCTTAGGCATAGAGGGACTATATCGATCGATAATTCATTGACTTCGTATTAGTTTGTCCTTTGACCACAAATATTTGCATAATATCTATTGTTGAACTAGGGAACTAAAAACATTGATTTTTATATAATAAAAAGTACCATATATTATTATTACTCCTTTGTATTTGTATTGAAATGTATTGACACTTTTTTTGAGGTGCTTGAATAGGCCTGACAGCTTAAATGTTTACATGACGCGAGGTCCTCCAATAGGCATCACAGCTTAAATGTTTGCATAGCCTGACAACCTTAAATGTTTATCTAAATACGCTTCTTGGAGTACATTTTTCCTCGAAATTTTCCATACAATGTTGCAGTAATTTTGTACAATATTGTTGTCCACTGCCAGTTGAATAGGCATTGTATGTTTCATCCTTATTCTAGCCTTGCAATGAAATTTCATCATCATTGAAGCTACATACATTGTTTATTGGTTCAGTGAGTGCTTCTTCTTCGTTGGTTCGTTGGTTGTTGGTTGTTGTTGTTGTTTGGTTCACAATTCGACCTGCGCTTCTGCCTTTCATCATTTCATAGTAAGTTTCCATGCCATAGTTTCATTTTCTATTCCTTCTTTGTTGTTCAATGTTTGCAGTTTGCAAGTAAGAATGTTTGCTTATTTCTACTGGCATGTTCATCATATGTCTTCGGTTCCTTCTGTGCTTCGGCTTCAGTTTCATAATCGTTGGAGATACATATGTTGTTTACTAGTTCGGTGGTTGTTGCTTGTTCGTTGGTTCGTTGGTTTGTCGGTTGTTGGTTGTGTTTGTTTGGATCAAGTTTACAATTTGGGGCCCTAGGGATGTGGTTGGGCCTGTTCATGCTTTCTCATTGGTTTGGTGCTTGTTGCTTTCTTTTGTTTGCTTCGACCTTGCAGGGTTGGGGTCCTGCGCCGACAGTTGGAGCTATTTTTTTTTTTATGTATTATTATTATTTTTTGGGTGCTTTACGGTGTTCAGCCCCTGCACCCACAAGTGGACATGTGGTTGTGTTGTTTTCTCTATCCAGCAAGGTTGATATCTGTTCTATTGTGAGATTTTGTTAGTGCTTCAGTGTTGACATGATAGAAAATAGTTGCATGAAAAATAGTTGGAGAAGTACATGTGAAATTGTAATATCCGTTGGTTTTTTGTTAAAATAAAACATATGCAAGTTGCACTTATAAACCATGTATGGTGAAATGTGCCCATATGACAATACACATTCTTTATCCTCTACACATACTGGTGTGACCACGATACAATTTGTCTTGTACTTGAGATATGATATGTACAACAAAGATACTGCAAAATTATATTTCCATGTCTGGAAGCATATCTGGGTAGTTTTCCACGAAAAACCAAAATCTTGTATCGTGGGCACAACAGTCTGTGTAGAGGATAAAGAACATGTATTTCCATGGGTGGAATCATATCTGAATACTTTTCCATTGAAAACCAAAAATTGTTTAGCTATGGCCATGCAATTTCGTAATATTTTGTGGCTTGTAATATATTTTGGGCAGGGAAAAAAATTACATATTTACAACTATGGATGGAGAAGCACAAAGGTTCATGTTTCTGCCTATATTTTATTCTATTTGTTGAGTCTCATTTACTGTATGTACATATTACTTCTCCAGTGCATACCAACTTCCATTCATGTTCATTGTATTTTGTGCGTTCCCACATTCAAACAAATCGAATAGCTGAAGAAAACGATGGAGTCTTGACTGCATCGGTTGAAGAGGAAATAGAAAGGTACATGCTTGTACTGTTATTTCATATTGTGTTGTTTTGTATTTCATTTATTGTTTGCATATGTGTTCACCTACTTTATTGTATGTAGATGTTGCGTACGTTCCTACATAATAACTTATCTTCATTACATGTCTTCCTGCATACTAACCTCCTTCATGTCCGTTGTATTTTTTCTGCATTGCTACATTTAAACAAACAAAATGGCTAGAGAGGATGATGGACTCTTTGGCGGGAATGTAGACGAGGATTTACATAGATGGATACCTGTACTCTTATTTCATATTCCAGTGTTCAATATTTCATTTATTGTATGTATATTTGTTGTGCTTGTTCTGTTGCTTTGCACCCTTATTATTATTATTATTATTATTATTATTTTGGTTTACCTGTATGTATATACTCCATATCTTTTTGCATCGTATTTTGTTTGTTGTTACGTTGGAGTAAATAGAACTTTTTTTCTTTCTTTTATATGTCTGTCTTCATACTAACTTTCCTTCGTGTCTATTGTATATTCGACGTTGCTACCTTGGAAGAAACAGGTTGGTTAGACAGGAAGATCTGTGCAACAACAGAGGGTTCTGTGGTACAATCTTCGAAAAGGTATACCAATTGTGCTGGTAAATTAAATATACAAACCGAGTGGGGGCATATAATATTAGACTAGAAAATGATGACTTGGTAGCAATGGGCCTTTCTGCCCTCCCCATTTCTACTATTTCCATTTTCTATTATCCCTTTTGCTTTCTAATTGCTCTTCTTAGTGGTCTTTCCGAAAATGCCTTGGTTCGTCGGTTGGCGGACTAACGGTTTCACATTTATGGTCACACTTCTAACTTATTCCATACTTACCCACTTTGTTGATTGCAGGTRTCGAGTGGGCGGGTTCAAGATTTCTCCCGTGGCTTCTGGGGGTCCAYGATATACARATTGGCTGTCRTGCCCCACTATCATGCCCCGTTTACTGTTACACATTTTTCCAGTCAAAAAATCAGAGGCATACAATTTGACGCTCGGGTCCTCATGTTTCTTGAGTATATTCCTTGACACCCTATTTCATATTCCATCTCCTTCCACCMTGCATGTGACATTAAGAACTATTATGGACATTATATAGTGCATATGCTTGTTTAGTCCTTCTGATGTTCATCTACACATGCTTGCATCAGAAAAARTTGGACTAGTGACATGGCCATGAGCAGTCAGTCATCCCAAACATCAGTAGACCGATAAGGCCAAAGGTAAATATGCATACATTTTGTTCCTAGTATGTTTACCAAAAAAATGTCCTCGGTTATTTATTCATCTATGGCATGGTGAATATGATGATGTCATCTGCAATACATGGTTTGCAATTCACAAGAACAACAAGTACAAGCGAGACGTCGAACATAGCGCAGGTTCCGCAGACTAAGAGGTGTGGTCGCAAAACTCTGGCTCCATAGTTCATCGAAGCTACGCGTCTACTTGTAGATTTATGTCAGTGAAAAAAGAATACAAAAAAAATGCACACTACCATTCACTTTAGTTTTCCTGTTCAAAAATTGTCACCGGGTCTAGAGTTGTAACACCTAAAGTACTATCAATAAAGGGCTTGAACAACCGTCAAACTGGACAAGTATTCATTGGGGACATAATGGTCGTCTATAGCACCTACTTGGACAAGGCAAACAAAACTAGATCCATTATGCATGCTGACATGACAGACAAGGAGGCCATGATGACAATCACACTGACTATTCCTACACAACTTATCCATAAACATGCAGAAAAGATATTGTCGGGTAATGGGATATCCATTACAAATTTTAATATATTGCCCAAAACAGTATATGACTGTGGTGATTGTGATTGGATTATTTCGCTCAACGAAACAAGTATTGTGGAAAAAATGATCGTTGTTTGTTCAGAATATCGTTTCATCCCGGACACAACTATCAACTAGCTTGCACAGAGCAGTGATATTTACCCAATCAGAACCATTGGCGTAACTATCACACTGGCGAGAAAACTTGGCTTGCAACACATTCTCCATATAATGGATGAAGATTTAGACAACAACAAGGCAATGGTATTGTTTTCCATATCCAGTTTTGTCCTTTACTTTCGCATGTACATGTATCTTAGGTAAGTTACACAAATATTGCATTGTTCCATGTTGCAACTGCAATTGTTCGATACCTATTCAATTTTTTTTTTGTCAATGGAACAACAATTGCATAAAGGGCAATTTCCACTTATGCTCTTTAAAAATATAACAAAGAAAAAGGATGTTAGAAAAAGGATCTTTCGCACAACCCAATCAACATTTGTAACAGAGTTGCGAACATACATAGTACAGGATCCGAAGAAACTAGCTAGCTCTACAACTGTTGTGCGTATACATCCATAAAATCATCCTCACTTTGCTTATACAAATAGCCTTAACCAAATTTATGCAGCGTGTTTTATTTATTTTTCATTTTTAAGGCGGGGGGATGCAGTTGTGTATTATATTGTTCAATGTATTAATTCCTATGCTCGTGTTTCCAGGTTGAAGGTGTTTTGGTTGTAGCGAATGCGTACTCGGCCCCCTTTGAGCCAGTATGTGTGAAATGCAACTCTCCTGTTTCTGCGTCCACTTTGATAAGTGATGATACAATTGATTGTCTACGATGCGGTGAAAAATGTCCATATATATATGGACATTGCCTCAATGCTGCCATCTGAACTGTGGGCAACACAATCGTGCATTATACAATTAGGCAGCCTCTGTTGCAAGATGTGCTTCCTAGGTTGGCATAATTGTTGTATGAAAGATACCTACAGAAAAAGGCAAGCAGTGTCTACATGTTGTGCAACTTTCAAATACACAACAAATTTACCTTAAATGAAGACAATGCAATATTGCATATCGACTAACGAAGAAAAAGAAAGACAAGAAAAAAAAACATATGAAGCTTTGCCATGAAACAAAAATATCTCACGTGTCTCTGTAATATTTCTTCAACACCCAGATGAATGTTCGTCGGACTTGAGTACTTGAGATAGCATGCGCATAAGATTGTTCAGTCCAAAAATGGGAAGCATGGCAACAAACCCCATATATCCCATGGCCCTGGTTATTTTCTCGTGGGAACATATACCAGATGTAAGAGAAAACCAATGCTGCGACGTGTTTTTTTTGTATATCAAATTGTTTGATGCAAAGGTCAATGTGTGCTGCTCTATGGAACCTTGTGGGATCTTGCTTGTGGCCTGTTTGGAGTTTAGTTGGTTCTTGGTTGTATGCTTCGTCTATCAATTTGTATATCACGGAACTCCGAGTGTTGTTTGGAGGACATGGAACAATAGAATTGCAATTTTTTAGCCAGCTAGCCCCCAAGTCCGCCTGCCAATTTGTATGGCGTTGTGACGCAAATGTAGTATGTGGCTTGTTTTAGCACTTTTCCTTGATCGATGAACTTGGTAAAATTAATCTCCTGGAATAATTTGAAATAAACGAATATATACTGTGTGAAGTCCAATTGCGTTATCATATCAACAAGAGGCCCTTAAAATTCAAATTGGTTGTTGTTATGCTTGCAGTAATAGAATTTAAAAAAACTTTGTTTTGTTTCCTTCATTTTTTTGAAAATAAGAGATTTCACATCCTTTAATAATTTTATGTAATTAAATTGTACAATATCAATATTTAATATTAATAATTTAGTATTTGAAAATAATGTTTTTAGATAATGTTAGATAGTTGATAGGGATGACCATCGGTAAACAATCGCAATCTTGAGCCCGCTAGTCCTAGAGTCCATCTGTCAATTTGTATATCGCGGAACTCTGAGTGTTGTTTGGAGGACAAAGAACAATAGAAGTGCATTGTTGAGCCAACCAGCCCGCAAGTCCGCATGTCAATTTGTATATTGTGGAACTCTGGGTGTTATTTGTAGGACACAGAACAATAGAGGCTTTGACCAGTCTTTTTCCATCACACAAATAGTCTATGTCAAAAAAGGATCTCAAAGGATCCAACAATCATCAAATTGATGCCTGCTACGACATACAAAAGTTCTAAGTCTACATCTCTGTTGGCACTCCTGTTTAACTGCACACTAGTCTTCAGTCATCGGTTTACAACAAGAAGCCGAACCAGTCTCTACATACTTCAACACTCCATCCTTAAACAACTCAGTTGAACTCAATTCAATTGGTTCTTAACAACACATCCTAGTCGATCAGTCGACTAGACATCTCAAGTTGGGCTTACTCATCAATAAACATCAATAGCATCCTCCCTTAAACACAACAGGAGATCAGTACAATAGTTCATAAGGCACACAATAGTTTTCCAACAACATCTTAAGTATAAACTCAGTCGACCACTCCAATGGATCAACAAGAAGAAAGAGCACTTTCATGTTGTACAATTGATAATATACATCTGTAGTAAGTCCTCAAGCACCTGTTCAAAAGTTGTTGCAACCAGTCATCAATCCAACAACGAGAAACCCGAGTATTCAACACCGGTCCAAAATTTTGTCTCTCACGCCTCTTCAGTAAAGATCTCCAAGAAATTCAATTCCTAGACAAATTCCTCAAATCTCTATGATGATGGTGTCAATACGGAAAAGAACTCTATTCCTGCTAAATAGAAAGTGCAATGCAACCCTGCCAATCAATAACACTATCATCTGCAATAACAGTTTCCAATTTTTCCATATCATAATCAACCAAATATTCAACCGACTCAACAAAGCCATCAGCAATCACTTGCTCTTCCTTCAACTTAGTGGGATGACTTCCACCTGCAACAAACAAAATAACAATCGATGTAGAGCCACCTCTATTTGTCGATGGCCCAATTTTGAGCCTGCCAGCCCGAGAACCCACGATCCAAAAAGTGGCTAAGTATGGAATGAGGGATCCGTACATGCTCTATAACATCTCATGTCCATACTTTATAAAAGGACATATTTAGTATGTATTACTTGTTTCTCAAAAAATTTCTAGGTGTGGAAGTTGGTTGATACACGTGTTCATATTTGCACTTACTTTTATATCACCAACCCAACCGACCGCTTCCCCGTTTCATATTGTACTAACTTTTTGGATCGCGAGTTTCCGAATACGCGGGTTTTTCTTTTAAATAAGATATTTAACATCCTTTAATAATTTTATGTAATTAAATTGTACAATATCAATATTTAATATTAATAATTTAGTATTAAAAATAATGTTTTTAGAAAATGTTAGATAGTTGATAGGGATCACCATCCGTAAACAATCACAATCTTGAGCCCGCCAACCCTAGAGTTCGTCTGTCAATTTGTATATCACAGAACTCCGAGTGTTGTTTGGAGGACACAAAACAATAGAAGTGCAATGTTGAGCCATCCAGCTCACAAGTCCGCCTGTAAATTTGTATATCGTGGAACTCTGAGTGATATTTGTAGTACACGGAACAATAAAGGCCCAATTTTGAGCCCGCCAGTCCGAGAACCCGCGATCCAAAAAGTGGCCAAGTATGGAATGCGGGATCTATACATGCTCTATAAAATCTCATGTCCATACTTTATAAAAGTACATATTTAGTATGTATTACTCGTTTTTTGGAAAATTTCTAAAGTCCATCTATCAATTTGTATATCGTGAAAGTTTGGGTGCTATTTGTAGGACACAGAACAATAGAGGCCCAATTTTGAGCCTTCTAGCCCGAGAACTCGCGATCCAAAAAGTGGCTAAGTATGTAATGTGAGATCCGCACATGCTCTATAAAATCTCATGTCCATACTTTATAAAAGTAAATATTTAGTATGTATTACTCGTTTTTTGAAAAATTTCTAGGTGCAGAAGTTGGGGGATGCACGTCTTCAGATTTCACTTACTTTTATATCACCTACCCGACCGACCGCTTCCCTGTTTCATATTGTACAAACTTTTTTGTCTAATTAAATTGTATAATATCAATATTTAGTATTAATAATTTAGTATTGAAAATAATGTTTTTAGATAATCTTAGATAGTTGATAGGGATCACCATCCGTAAACAATCGCAATATTGAGCCCGCCGGCCCTGGAGTCCGTCTGTCAATTTGTATATCGCGGAAGTTCGAGCGTTGTTTGGAGGACACAGAACAATAGAATTGCAATGTTGAGCCAACCGATCCGCTTGTCAATTTGTATATCACATAATTCTGGGTGTTATTTGTAGGGGACGAAAGAATAGAGGCCCAATTTTGAGCACGTCAACCTGAGAACCTGCGATCCAAAAATGGCTAAGTATGGAATGTGAGATCCGTACATGCTTTCTCAAGTCCATACTTTATAGAAGTACATATTTAGTATGTATTACTCATTTTTCAGAAAAAATTCTAGGTGCGGAAGTTGGCAGATTCACGTCTTTAGATTTCAGTTACTTTTATATCACCAACCCAACCGACCGCTTCCCCGTTTCATATTGTACAAAAATTTTGGCTCACAGTTTTCCGAATAGGCGAGTTCAATATTGCATTTCCATTGTTATGTTGCCTGCAAACAACACCCAGACTTCCACAATCTACAAATTAGCAAATAAATTGAAATGAAAGAATATATACTGTGTGAAGTCTAATGGAACAATCATATTAACGAGAGGACATTAAAATTAAAATTCATCGTTGTTATACTTGCGGTGAATATAACAGTACACAAACTTTACTTAAACATCCAAAAATTGATTTTCTTGTAACTTTCCGACGCTTCTCTTATACAAACATATTCTGGAAACTATAAACATCACTCGCTATATATATTCCTTGATTAAAGAACCTATTAACATGTTTAATGCACTCCATAGTTACTATTAAGACCATCAATGGTGCTTTCTTACAACAATTCCCATTTCTGAAAATTGCCATCCACTTTCTCTTTTGCCCTCTACTTTCCCTTTGTTTACTTACTCATTTTTCAAAAAATGTCTAGGTGCATGATTTGGCAGATTCACGTCTTCAGATTTCCATTATTACTTTTATATCACCAACCTGACCGACCGCTTCCCCGTTTCATATTGAACAAACTTTTTGAATCGCAGGTTCCCGCATAGGCGGGTTCAACATTGTGTTTCCATTGTTCGACCGCCTGCAAATAGCACCCGGAATTTCGTGATTTACAAATTAGCAAACAAATTCCCCTTCATCTCGTATGCTTTCACTTTCTGTTTACTTGGTCTTTTTTCCGAATGTCTCATGCTTTTATATACAGCCTGAAGTTCCACAATATACAAATTGCCCTCTCGACATTGCGCTTCCATTGTTCCCCTACGCACAAACAACACCCAAAATTCTGCGATATACAAATTGACAATCGAAATCTGTCACTAAGATGAAATATGACCATCGGCCCCTCACGTCTCCTAGGTATATCTTCTGACCCTTCTTTTTTGTAACCCGCCCGACCGCTTTCCATACTTGGGCATTTCTTGGAATCTATTTCACGGGTTGGCGGGTGGACGAAATGTACAATGCTTGCTCGCTCTTCGCCATCACCGCGACCTTTGTACTTATTTCTAGATATGCAATTATTAAGCTTTACTACTAGTATTTCATCCTGCATGAATCATTAAGATTGTCATTAATGTCCGAAAGGTCAGAGAAGATTTGTCATTACTACGAATTAAACCAAGATTTGTGGAGAAGAGTGTTATCCTTTCCAAGTATTCATTTCAAACATGATGCAATCTCTTTAGTGCGCCGCCGATTGGCACCTTTAAGAAATCTATAATTCTTAATCGCTCTTTGTCGTCACTACCACCTTCACACTTTTTTCTAAATATGCAATTAGTGAGCTTTAATGGTAACAACTCATTACGCATGAACCCTGGAGATTGTCATTGATCAGCAAAAGGCTCGAGGAGATCTTCCATTGATACACTTTAAACCAGGATTCACGGAGGGTTATATTATCCCTCCCCAATTTTCATTTCAAACATTGTCTGGAGCAAACAAAAATTCTCGTTAACTTGTGGTAGCAGTTCTTTTCAGATACAGTAAACACATTCGGGCATGATGGCCAGAGGTTCTAGTATTCTAAGGCATATTCTTACTACTCATCTCCCTCCACCCATGAGCAAAAAAGGAGATGGTCCCTTGGTACATCGAGAGATATATTTCAAGCCAAAGTATTCCAAGGCAACCCTGCCTGATCAGAGAACCTGCCCAGTTGCATTGATGGCTGGTGCAGAGGTTGATGCCATGGATTTTGAGCTTGAAGAAGATGATCTGATGGATGATGGCATTGCAGAGACTATTCACACTCCTGCACCCAAATTGAAATCAACCATAACAGGCGGAACTTCCCAGCTCAGTGATGGCGGGCCTGACAACACCCAAAGAAGGAGTTTCAGAAAAGAAACCGACATTGAACGCAATAGCCGCTTTGCAATTCGAAAGTAGGAATTCTAGAGGTCCAAATTAGTCCATTCTGGGCAGAAGAATTTCATTGTGAGGAAATGATATGTTGATGCTCCCAGAGATGTATTTTAAGCCAAAAAAATATTCAATTGTGGCACTACTATCCTGTTCTCTAGATATACAATTAACATCTTCGGGAATGAGGACTAGAACTCCCACTGGTGTAAGGCATATTTCTACTAGTCATCTCCTTCCACCCAGAATGGACTAATTTGGGCCTATGAAATTGCACGTGCAACCTGTGTCCTTGAAGTTTTTCGACTGTGGAGAGACAGTTTCTTGGTGTGTCGTAAATTTCAGTTAAGGTATATTCCATTTTCCCTACAACGTTTTTCATCTTCTTCCTCACGGGAAGCTTTTGAGAACTATCAATTTTACCACAGGATGATCCATTGAGGAGAAAACTGCAAGGATTTCCTAAAAAAAAAGGCATGGTAATCAGTTTTGTATGCATGTTGAAGAGCATCTTAATGGCTCCTGCATGCTGCAGATCCCATGCCTGTATTTGTGGCAGATACGTTCGATGTTTTGGCCTAAAGAACTGGGTCCAATTTCTAAGGATAGATGTACAGTACTCAGTTTTGTTTTTTTTTAAGTGGATTTTCTATTAAAAGAATTTTCCTTGGAGTCTTCGTTGCTACTTCTTTTCTGGATTTAACGCCTCTTCTCATTGGCATGGTTCGGTAGTCTCGTAGTTCTTCGATATTGTATTTGCTTAGGTAAGTTGTTCTAATATGGAGCATCTAACAATTATATGACAATGTGATGTGTCGATCCACCAGGATTTTATGCAAACAAAATATGAACTACACACAGTTTCAAACCAACGTTCAATTCTATTCGCAATGCAGATAGAACATAGCAATACCAAATCACAATGTTGCAGCAAAATCGTCATTCTTGTTTCTAGACATGCAATTATTAAGCTTTAATGCTAACAACCCATATTGCAAAAAGTTTAATACTTAAGTCAATATGTTACAATCATGGAGGAATGTATCAAGAACACACTTACACCCACAAGTTGCAATAAAATCTAATATCCAACAAAGCATTTACTGACAATTACTAGAAAATGATGGTTCTGCAACAATGGGGCTTGTTTGAAACCAATTCGTGCTTACGAAAATTTCTCTTTGCCTTTCTATTTTCCCACTCTTTTATCCCCTGCAGTTTCTCTTTCTAGTTACTTAAATTGTTGGTTTTTTTTTTTTGTTTTTTTTTTCGAAAATACCTTGTTGCGTTGGTTGGTAGATCCACGCGTTTCGACTGAGCGCTTCCCCTTTGTCTAAATTGGGACTCTATTGTTCTGTGTCCTACAAGTAGCACCCATAGTTTTGCGATATACAAATTGACAGACGAACTTGCACACTTGATGGCTCAACATTGCACTTTTATTGTTTTGTGTCCTCCAAACAACACTCGAAGTTCCACGATATACAAATTGATAGACGAACTCCAAGGCTGGCGGGCTCAATATTGTGATTGTTTACGGATGGAAAAGTGCTAAAATGAGGCACATACTACATTTGTGTCACATAGGTTATATTAAAGGGCAAAGCATGTCCTCTGTAGTTCTATGTCCTACCAACACCCAGAGTTCCGCACTATACAAATTAACAGGCAGACTTGCAGGTTGGTTGGCTAAAAAAGTTCAATTCTATTGTTCTGTGTCTTGCAAACAACACTCAGAGTTTCATGATATACAAATTGACAGACGAAGCATACAACCAAGAACCAAGTAAACTCGCAGATCATATTCCTAGTCGTTGTTTTCTGTGCCCGCCACCTTTGCACTTCTTTCCAAGTATATATCTTGGTAGGAAATGGGATATTTGTTACAGATGTGAATATATTAGCCCTTCTTTTCTGTCTTCTATGCTTAGCCAAATATTTGTTTATCTTTTCCCTGAACTTTATATTTCTCGTCACTTATTCACTTTTTTGAAAATGTCTGGCTATGCGGGTAGGCGGACTTGCGGGTTCACATTTGCACTAGTGCTCTTATATCGCGACACCGACCAACCGCTTCCCCATTCCATACCCAATCACTTCTCCGACCGTAGATTCCCGATAGGCGGGCTCTAGATTGGACTTCTATTGTTCTGTGACCTGCGAACAGTACCGTGACTTCCGCAATATACAAATTTACAACCGGACTCAGATCATACCGTCTTCTATATTACAGTCTACCTATCATGCTCTCTTTTGTGGTACACATTTTGAACTGAAAACTTCCAAGACATACAATTTAACCATCGGGTCCTCATGTCTTCTGTGGAACTATTGTCAACCCATTTTGAAGCCCGTCTGTCCGCTTTCCATACTTCGCCATTTCTTCGAATTTCTTTCGCGGATCGTCAGTTTGGCAGGTTCAAGAAATATCCAATTCATAATCGTTGTTTCCTGTTCCCGTGCCCTTTTTCAATTAGAAATTACCAATTATTACAAGATCTTATTTCTAAGTATGCAATTAGAAAGCGTTAATGCTAAACCAGGATTTGAGGAAATCTCCCATTAATACGCATAAAACCAAAATTTCTGGATGGTTATATTATCCCTTCCGACTGTTAATTTCAAACATCATGGAATGTCATTTGTGCGTCATCGGGTTGGTCCGTTCACGAAATTTTCAATCCTCGATTATGAAAACCAGTCTGACCGACCGTTTCCCTATTCCATACTTAGCCACTTTCCTGGAATTCCACAAATACACAAACCAGCCGCTAAACTGCCCCATCATGCTCTCTTCCGTTTTACACGTTTTGCAGTAAAAAATTCTGATACATAAAATTTTACCATGGGACACTCGCCTCTCCTGAGTATCCCCTGTAACCCTATTTTGAATCTCATCCGACCACTTTTCAAACCTTGCCATTCGTTCCTTGCTCTCCTTCGTCTCCCTAACCTTGGCACTTGTCTATAATAAAAAAATGTTTATATATATAGTACATTTTGCACTAAAAACTTCTGAGACATACAATTTGACCATCGGGTCCTCACGTCTCATGTGGAACTATTGACAGACCATTTTGAAGCATGTCCGTCCGCTTTCCATACTTCGCCATTTCTTCGAATTTCTTTTGTGGATCGTAGGTTTGGCGGGTTCAAGAAATATCCAATTCATAATCGTTGTTTCCTGTGCCCGCGCCCTTTTGCAATTAGCAATTACCAATTATATATAAGATCTTATTTCTAGGTATGCAATTAGCAAGAATTAATGCTACACCAGGATTTGAGGAAATCTCTCATTAATACGCATAAACCAAAATTTATGGATGGTTATATTATCCCTTCCGAGTGTTAATTTCAAACATCATGGAATGTCAGTTGCGCGTCGTCGGGTTAGTCCGTTCACGAAATCTTCAATCTTCGATTCTGAAAACCAGTTTGACCGATTGTTTCCCGTCGTCATACTTAGCCACTTTCCCATAATTCCGCAAATATACAAACCGACCGTTGAACTGCCCCATCACGCTCTCTTCCGTTTTACACGTTTTGCAGTCAAAAATTCTGATACATAAAATTTGACCGTGGAACACTCGCCTCTCCTAAGTATCCCCCATAACCCTATTTTGAATCTTGTCCGACCACTTTTCAGACCTTGCTAGTCGTTCCTTGCTCTCCCCCGTCTCCATGACCTTCGCACTTGTCTATAATAAAAATAATAATTGTTTTAATATATATATATATATATATATATATATATATATATATATATATATATATATCTTGTTTCTAAATATGAAATTACTGACATTTAATTCTAGCAACTCATCGTGCAGGAACCATATAGATTGYTRTTGATGGGCGAAAGGCTCGAGGAGATCTCCTATTAATACRCATTAAACTAAGATTTGTGGGGGGTTATATTATCTCTTCCGAGTGTTGATTTCAAAATCATGAAATGTCGTTCGCATGTCGTCGGCTTGGCACGTTCACGAMACCTCCATTTATTAATTTYTCTTCGTCGTACCCGCCACCTTCGCACTTCTAAATATGCAATAAGTAAGCATTACTGCTAACGGTTCATCATGCACCACCCATACAGATTGTAATTAATCAATGAAAGGCTCGAGGARTTTTCCCATTCATAAGCATTTAACCAAGATTTTGCAGAGAGTTACATTATCGACTCCAACTGTTCATTTCAACCATCGTCTGGAGAAAACCAACGTTCTCATAAACCTATGGCATCAACTCGACAACAGTTCTGTCGAGATACAGTGAACATCTTCGGGCACAAGGACCAGAACTTCCAGTGGTCCAGGGCATATTCTTATTACTAAACCCCTGCCGCCTAGAACGAAGTAATTTGGACCTCTAGGATTGCTCGTGCAGTCTGTGTCCCTGAAGTTTTTGACTGTAAGGAGCTAGTCTCTTGGTGCGTCGATAAATTTATTTCAGACAAAAGAATTATTCCACTACGGGACCGCTCTTCTGTTTCTTTGTCACCTCAAGTCTTCTGCCAGATGTTAATATTGTCGGAGCCAACATTGACGTTCAGAGAAGAAGATTGCAAACAGTTCCTAGCAAAGCATAATAATGGGTTGGACCTCTTGCCCCATTTATTGGAAGACCCGGTTGTAGTTCCTGAAGATATCACAAGCTTGCAGGTTAGTTCATTTAGAAATCCATTCCACGAAATTGCCTGGTTGTTTACAAGAATAACAGGACAGAATGTTAGGTAGCTAGAGAGGTAGTGGGTGGGGGTAGAGGGCCCATAATGATAATAGTGGAGGCCATTCAATGTAAGGTGGACTAGGTCCACTATATTATTAAATAAGGTCCACTATGATAGTTAAATATAATAAATGGGTAGTTATATATAATAAATGTAAGAGGACTTCTTAGAAGGTTCTACTTCTAGAAGATTCCTCCTCTAGAATGTTCTTAGGTGATGGTAGCACTATATAAATGGATTCAAGCAATGTAGGGGGATATGAAGAGAATTATTGTATTGTGAGTTGTATCTCAATAGGAGGATGCCCACTCGAAGAGGCAAGTGAACAGGAGATGATCCCTTCCATAATATGATCCATTGTATGGTGTTGCCCTACCTCAAGGATTTGGTAATAATAAAGTGTGGTGTCTTTTATCTTGCCCTGTGGATCTATTGTGTATTCAGTGTTTTTGGTGATTATATTTGTAGATCAATTCGGGTTCTTAACAAGTGGTATCAGAGCACTTTCCTTGATAGACATTGTGGGCAATTTTTTTTATTTTTGTAGATTTGTTTTTCAGAGAAGAAAAAAGAGGGTCGCGACATTCCAGAATTTTTTTGGTATATTTCTAGGAAAAAATTACAGAAATAGGTTGTATATATGAGTTCCTCTCAGAAAAACACCCAAGTTGAAAAACAAAATCGTCCAAAACGAAGTCCGGGAAGTCAATATATTGAAGTTTTAAAATCTGCAATTTTTCAGGGTTTTTTCCGTGGACAACGACACGATTTTTTTTTTTTAAATTTATGTAGCAACTAGAGGCCGAATTTGCCCAAAAAAATTACAGATATGAGTTCCTCTCACAATTTCACCCAATTTCAAAAAAAAAAATCAGTCGAAACGGAGTCCGATAAGTGAAGTTATGAGAATTTTAAATTCAACAGTTTTTCAGGGTTTTTCCGGAAAACGCCGTGATTTTCTGCAGTAATTTATTGTTCTGTTTTTTGGGTTTTTTCATGACAGTGGCCAGACTGCAAAGTTCATAAATTTTCATAGGGTGCTCAGATGTCTATTTCTTCTCAAACCCTCAAATAAATTCTACATATTACTGAAGCATTCAAAGCCCAATTGTTTGACACATTGAATGACATATTGGATGACTTTATAGATGGTCTCACAGACGACCTCAATGATAGTTTTCGTAGTATTCAAGATTCATTGGATAGCATGCATTAGAGATTTCTTATGGCGGACCTCAGGGATGAATATAGTCAAGAAATATATGCTTGGTATGATTTTGAGGCCGATTGCGATGATTGATATATGGATCGTTGTCATTTCTGGGTTGACAACCACTTCCATATTTTATTTGATGACTCTACTCCACCTTCTGTAGAGAACATCAATGTCCCACATCAGAAGCTAGTTATGATTACCAGCATCCAACCTGCATATTATACAATGGTATTGTTCCTTCCAGATTAAACGTTGACCCTTTCCCACTATGTGGCTGGATATTTTTATTTGGATCCACATGATAGGTGTCAGTATTGGGAGCATAATTTTCAGTTGGTTATTGGGTGTCGATATCTTTCGTGTGGAGTTCACATGAGCACTTGGACATGGGACCCTCGTTTACAATGGCGGTTGGACTACTTCAACATGGTGGCTTTGATTTCTCAATGGGACCCTGGTTCTCTAGTCTATTTCATCACTATGGTTCACACTTATCCATAGGACCCTGGTTCTCTAGTCTACTTTATCACTATGGTCCACACTTATCCATGGGACCTTGGTGTATGGTTGTACATCAAGCATTGATGACAACGCTTTCATAAGGGGGATGGAATGTTAGGTAGCTAGAGAGGTAGTGGGGGGGCCCAGAGGGCCCATAATGATAATAGTAGAGGCCATTCAATATAAGGTGGACTAGGTCCACTATTTTATTAAATAAGGCCCACTATGGTAGTTAGATATAATAAATGTAAGAGTACCTCTTAGAAGGTTCTACTTCTAGAAGATTCCTCCTCTAGAATGTTCTTGGGTGATGGTAGCACTATATAAAGGGGTTCAAGCAATGTAAGGGGATATGAAGAGAATTATTGTATTGTGAGCTGTAGCTCAATAGGAGGATGCCCCCTCGAAGAGGTAAGTGAACAGGAGATGATCCCTTCCATAATAGGATCCATTGTATGGTGTTGCCCTACCTCAAGGGTTTGGTAATAATAAAGTGTGGTTTCTTCTATCTTACTCTGTGGATCTATTGTGTATTTAGTATTTGTGGTGATTATATTTGTAGATCAATTCAGGTTCTTAACATGAGTCCACAACAACAGTTTCTCAGATGGCTCTTTATATTTTTTATTTCACAGTCAAGGAACAAGCCATTTTTTATTGGGGTAAGTTAATTTCCCATGAAATTTGTTCCCAATTGTCAAGCTTCAAAAGGGAAAAGAAATTTTATATGTCATCCTACTTAGTTTTCGTGATAGCACATTGTTGTCAGTTTCCAGAACTGTCTCTATCTAAGAATGTCAACTGGGAATTCGACCCAGTAAAGTTCTGGTACCAAGCCTTGTGGAAGCACAAGGCTTCCCACTGTTTTTATGAGGTTTTTAATGGCTCTGTGTCTGTTTTCAAATTTATGTTGTTAGGAGAAGATGCTCCCCACATATCTAAACATGCAACTAGTTTTTTGGACAGGAAGGGGACACTTGAACATTTGGATAATTACTCTGTGATAAGGATTTTTGGCTCTAGAGAAAAACCTGCTCTCCTTCCATGTCACATTACAGACAGAATGTTTGTTGCAGAAGTAGCATGACAATACAACTACTGGTTGCATCTATTCCAAGAGAAGAGAAAAAAACAGTTCATTCCTCTACCTTGGAAAGTTGGGGACTTTATGTTGAAAAACGTCAAAAAAATTGACGAATTCGCAGCGCATTCTAGCAACTTCAACCTGAGATATGCTGAAATCCTAAGAGGGTTTGACCTGGCAGCAACACTCCTGCTTCTGATGCCAGCGACCTAGACACACTGCAAAGCAACACTAAATTGTATAGGCAACAGGGGAAAGACACCGGTGACAAGAGTGTTCAATCAGCGAATAACACTCCAAAAAGTACGACATCCTGGAGCATCACTCCAACGACCCACCACAACAACAAAGCAACTCAAAGTTATTCAAACGGAGGAGGAGATAACGATCCTCCTAACTCTAAAATTGATAGTTCTCACAAGCTTCCAGTAGACAAGAAGAGAAAAAAAAATGTGGGACAGGTGGAAGAGCCCTAAATTCAGAGTGAAAACATGGAACTTGAGCCTGATTTGGATAGCGTGCTCCGCTACCTTGATCAGCCCGGAGACACCATCCAGCATAGTCGTCCAATGGACATATCCGATACTGAAAATTTTGACGAAGATGAATCCTTCGTGTTCCGGAGCGTTGTTTTTGACAACCAGTGCAAAAAATTGATTATTGAAAAAAAAAAAAATAATAATAAAGGAAAATCTCGTTTAGAGGTTAACCTTGTGAACATGCGGTTGTCCCAAATCTGTCAACTTCACATAGCGAGCGGAGATGCACTTCATGATTCCATTGGAGGCATCGAGGCCGAGAATGCCAGACTGAAGGACTGGGTCAAGGAATTGGAAGAGGCTTTGATTCCTATGCCATTGCTTGCCAATCCTTTGGCAATATCCATGCCTGCCACCCCTGCAGCCAAGTTAAAAGGATCCTCCAGCCTCCTCGCATCCTGTAGAGGATACGTGGAGAATAATATCAAGAAAATAATGGAACTGGTCACTGAGGCGTGGGAAACATCACAAACCATGACTTCTCTTGGAACTAGGGTACATAGTTTATTTGAACATTTGTAGGCGGAGTTAAAAGATGAAGAACATTTCTATTTAAACATGGTCCTTCCGTTTGGCACCATTGTCAACAACATGACAGAAACAAGAAGAAGACAACAAGATCTTCCATCCAAAAACCGGATCGGTCAATTAAATGCATGTTGGAAAGAAAAAGTGAAGAACCTGCATCTCATTGTTTAGTCATCTGAGCAAGCCATATCAAAGAAAGAAAAATTATTCACAAGGATGTCCATAATAAACTTAGCCGGAAGGACCAACGACTTCCAAGACCCCAACTTAATCGTCAACTCCTTGCCCTTAACTAGGCAAGACTTCGATAAATAGGTTGATATGTTTAAGGCGTTGTCTTTGGAAAAGTTTTACAACATCCTTAAATATGGTCAAGATCACATCTACGACTGGCTAGTCAACTATTCTGTACAAAATGAGGAAATTGATCAGGCTTTGCGTAATCTTTCTATCGACTTCGGGGAATTAGAAAACAGACTTTTCAACATAAAAATCTGGAATGATATCAACGTCGCCCCAATGAGAAGCTACATTGAAGAATGGCTCGAAAGGGAATTCAAGCAGGCCGCCGATGAAAGGCAACAAACAGTTGTCACGATTCCAACAGCCATCGACGATATCAATGAAAAGGCATCTGCAAGCAAATAACAAAAGGGATCATATGTATCATCACTGTAAGTCTACCGATCGCATCATGTTTTGTTTATCAACCCAATTATTCCACTTTTTAAAATAGAAATGTCTAGCCAAAGACTGATACCTTTCATTTTATTTTTGTTTCCAGGTATTGCACTCTACCGTCGCCCACTTCTTCTTTCTACAGTCTTGTTTCTTGTACATATTTCTCTTATGGTCTGCGAGAGCCCCAATCCTAGTCTATATGACAAGCGCATTGAAATTTCCAGGAATATGTAACAAACTTTTATTTTTTGATATATTTCAAATAAAACTATTTTTTTATCTCCTTTTATATTTATGTCTTCATACATTTTTATTTTTCACCAGTTTATATAACAAATGCATTTAAATTTCCAGAAACTTGTAACTTATTTAGTATATTTCAAACTAAACTTTTTTTTTTATTTTTTTTTATTTTATCTCCTTTCATATTTGTGTCGTCATAAATTTTTATTTTCCACTATGCACAAATTATATCCTATTCTATGCTTTCAAAAAATAAATGGGGCTCTAGAGGCCACATGTCGTTTACTGGATAGATACTACATGTGCTTCATGCTGCTTGCCACATCTCCGCTGCTGTTTCCATCTGCCTCTGCTACTTTTTCTTATCCCAATTCAATTCGACAAGGACTACGCTGCCACACAACCTTATTTATACATAAATTTCAAACCTTTATAAAACAACAAAATTAATCAAACATACAATAAATTCACATTGTATATAATATTGATTATTAATTGCATTGTAAAATATTAATAATTTATTTGTAATTTATTGTAACAGATATTTACAATGAATGTGTTTTAACTAATGATGTTTATTGTGACAGATATTTACAATGAATGTGTTTCTTTAACATATGATGTGATACAACATGTGACATGTGTTGTTATATCACATCATGCATGTTGTTGATGTAATAGAATAACAAATGGAATACATTAATTCACATCAATTATCTATCAATCTTATAATAAATAGGTATAAATATTTCTATATATTAATGTAATTAAGAGATTCTTATCAATCTTACACTAAGCCTGTTTAAATATTTAATATATCAATCCACTTCAATTCTCGTCAATGTAATAATAAATAGGTGTAAATATTTCAATATATTGATATATTAATGCAACTAAAAGATTCTTATCAATTTTAGAATAAGTTTGTGTAAATATTCAACGTGTCATGAGTATATTCTATAACAATGAAGCCTTAATTACTTTATATGGGTTAGTTTTATATTTTTTTATTACTTTCAAATTTTATGGGTTAATTTTTTTCTTTTAATATTTTGATTTATCAATTTGAAATATCAATAGATTTTTCTCGTCAATGTAATAATAAATAGGTGTAAATATTTCAATATATTGATATATTAATGCAACTAAAAGATTCTTATCAATTTTAGAATAAGTTTGTGTAAATATTCAACGTGTCATGAGTATATTCTATAACAATGAAGCCTTAATTACTTTATATGGGTTAGTTTTATATTTTTTTATTACTTTCAAATTTTATGGGTTAATTTTTTTCTTTTAATATTTTGATTTATCAATTTGAAATATCAATAGATTTATTTATTTTTATGGTAAAGTTATCTAACAGAAAATGATATATTTTATTAAAGTTTTTATTTGGCTGGAAAATAGCAAAATGAGTTGGTTTTATGGGTTTTTGGGCATAATTGTCCCTAAAAATGCATGGGAAACCCTAAAAATGTGTCGCAAAGAAATGACTTCAAAACCGCTAGTATCAAGACCATTTTTTAGATGAACGTCGATAGCTACCTAGATCACAGATTGATTTGCATGTTAAGGATTCATACTTGGTGATAGGAATTTGGCTTGAAGACCTTGGGCATGTTTGCACCTCTCATGGGTGCCATTGCTCCGCGACAACTAGTTCAATATTTGCATTGGTATACTTTAGATATGTTGATGCATCATTGCAATACAGAATTATCATTTTGATTGATGACCTATCACTATCTTTTGTTGAGCGTCATTAGAGTATTTAGCTCCAATCTCTTTTCTTTCATGTACTTAAACATAGATCCAATGTGTATCTCAATTTGTGGCCATGATCACACATTTATATCACATGAACCCACAATGTAATGACTTAGTGGCCATGCTTGCATTTTTCCTGAGCATGGATATGCCTTCCTTAAGGAAGCTAGTTTATTTATATTGACCTTTGTTGTGTTTGTAGACGTTTCTCCTATTTTTGACTTGTTGGTGATTTCTCACTTAGTTCTCTAGCAGTCTCTTGTATAGAAGAAACATAGAATGCACTTAATCTATCCACTACACTCTTTCCCTCACACATTAGGTGGTATTCGTTAGCACCATGAATTGGTCCCACATATCCCAAATTGATTACATTTGGAGGTGCACCTTCTTTATATATTCTACACCCTCTCATTTCTATTGGTATAGAAATACAATTCATAAACCTCATTTAGAAGCACCAGTCGTCTTTTTCTCAAAATTTTGACACCTTGGGCCTATGTTTCCTTCATTCAACCCATGCACATGATAGGTTCACCACAAAATTTCTTCTAAAACTTGCATGGACAACCCAAAAATACAAAAATATAAAGATACGACTCAATCCCATGGAAAAACTAACTATGGGTAGATGTCATTTGAAGTAGGTATGTGGAAGCATCCTATTGCTTCATTCTAAGAAGAGAGCTACTATGAAGAGCTCTAATCTCCATATAGATATAATGTTTTTATGGTAGAATAAGGGACCTTCTCTTTGTGTCTTTATTTGTTGTCGATTCCCCCCCTCAATCAAGCTTAGGGTTGTTGTGATGCTTTTTTGCTTTGTAATAATTGCTATGAGGTGTCAAAGACTTCAATGGAGGTTGAGATAATGAAGACTAAGTGAGAATGAACCCAAGAAAGTGGGATTGAGGTAATCAATTGCACATGTGAGGTATACTTTTGATGTATCTTCTATTTCATGTTTAATGGAGATCTCTCTTCTTTTCCTTCCTTAATTTTGATGTTCTCATATATTCATGAATTCAATGTAGGTGTGTTAATGCTTTATATTCATTGACTTGTATTGAATCTCTTTGTTGATGTAGGATTCCTTTTTGTATATGCAAGTAGGATTTGTACTCGTAGATAAGTTCTTGACTTCCCAAAGAAAGAGTAAGGTTTGGTTGTTGAATTATGTGCATGTGCTATGGGAATATGCTAAGAGTGAATGTTTCTTCACCTCTTGCTCTTCCACCTCTCTCAACTAAGGCTTTGAGGAGAAGAACTACTAGATCTAACCATAAGTTCTCCTCTTTATTCCCCTTCTTTAAATTGTTCCTAGTTTGCATCTTCTTCAACAAATTTAACACTAGGAAGGTTAATTACACCCTTCTTTCAGTTCTACCAATAAATAGCCAATTGTCTCGAGAGGACAATTTGATTCTCACATGCTCAATTTCCACTACAATAATGCATGGGTTCCAACCCTATAGGTAGCATCACTCCCATTGCTTACATATCGGAGGCAAACTCTTATTTGTGCACGGTTCAAGACTTATTGCAAACAAGAAAATTGACTAAAATTAAAATAAATTCATAATGTCTACATAATAGTGATTATTAATTAAATTATGAAATATTAATGGTCAGTTTGTAAGTTTTACTTTCAAAATTGCTACATAACCGAAACACAAGTTCTATGAGCACAACTTATACACAATATTTAAACAATGCTAGTAATGTTTATTATAACAAATAATTGCAAGTGTGTTTTAACATATTTTGTTCTATGTCATCACACATGTTGATTATGTAATAGAATAACACATGTATATCTACTTCAATTCTTTGTCAATCTTAAAAGAAATACCTTTTTTTTCTAGGTTACATTGTCCAGGGAAAACCCCTCAGTACTTCCCCTCATTTCAAGGATGGTACCTAGGGTAAACCCTAGAATCTCCAGGGCACAAGGTCCGTCGAAGTCATTACAACACTATATTGGTTAAGAGCTTAACATGTCACTTGTGGGGATTAAACATAGGCGGGGATGATATGAATTCCTCCTAATCACTCGAGCTAAAACCAAATTGACATCAATTTTAAAATAAATACGTGTAAATATCTCAATATATCATTTCAACATAAAGATTTTTGTCAATTTTATAATAAATCAATATAAATATTTCAATATTTGAATTTTTTAACATTTTAATCATCAATTTAGAACAATAATAAATTGATTTATTATAAAATTATTGATTTATTTTCATGATAAAAGTATAGACGAGACTCTAAATCCTAAATTGATTTATTTTCATGATAAAATTATTTTTCTATTGTGATTCATGAGACTCGAAATCTCCCCGAAATCCAGAGAACATAGGAGGGTTGAGTATTTAGAGAATATTTGACTCACAAAGAGTAACATGTCGCATATATGAAACTCAACCTGGATAGGAAGGAGAAAACTCCCCATCATAACCAATTAAACTACAACTACTTAACTTTCATAATAAAATTATACAACATAAATAATTTTTTAATATTTTGATTAATCAATTTACAATAACAATAAAATAAATTATTTTTATAATAAAGTTATAAACAAAATATATTATATGCTATTTCATCAATTTTATGAAACCAAAATTGATTGGTTTCTTTTTATGATAAATTTAAAAGAACAATGGATATATTTCTTTTATTGTAAAGTTATACAACATAAATGAAATTTTTAACATTTTCATCCATCACTTTTAAACAACGATGAATCAATTTCTTTTTATGGTAACGTTATATGATGTATACCGTTAACTTTCTTGGCTCATTGAATACGTTTTGTGGAGAATACTTGTTAAAGCAAAACAAAGTGATCTTTGCACACTACATGATTTAAGTATATAGATTCTGTTTCTTTTTAAGAACTCCCATACAAGTTTATTATATTTTTTTTTTAGGTTTTGTTAAGGTCAGAGATTATCAACTATAAAATAAAAATTTTTATGTTTAAAGATTTTGTTAATTATTAATTGTATCAAATGTAATGAGGTGTTTTATAATTTAATATTGGAGAAATAACTTAATATTGAGGAAATGTTAAGGTTTTAACATCATGTTAAATAATGTTTCATTATAAAAAAAAATGAAAATCCCATAGATTTATTCAACTGAAAAACAATTACATTTATGAAGTAAAATTTGACATAAAATGAAATAATAACACCTTAATAAATTAGATCACTTTCTATTAAATATATTTAATAGATCTTAATTTAAAATAAATCTACATTACCAAAAAAACAGCTGTATTTCATACCCACTCACTGTAATCTTATCCAAAGACAGATTGGGTAAACAATAATTACACAAACCAAATGGATCATTGAGATGCTTCTCCCACATTTGTTTATTCAACTTCTACTCATCGACCAATATGTACGATGTCTGCATGGTAGGTGGAATGGCATCTTGGCACTGCGGGGTCCATATGAACCCATCATCAATGACTTCATGGAGTCGTGGACCAATTGGGCTTTTCTGATACCTCTGCTTACAATATGGTTGGACAATCAAACTGGGGAAAGACAGGTTGTGCAAAGGGGCTTTTGATTTCCATCCATACCCCATCCATCTGAGACTCAAAAAGGCAGGTTGTAGAAAGGAGCTTTTGATACATATGATACCCACCCATCCAATTCTCACAAAAAAATATGATACCCACCCATCCAATTCTCACAAAAAATATGATACACATTTAATACTCCCCACTGATTCTCAAAAAATATTCCGTATGAGTTAAGCGATGATTGAACATGACGCATAGTGTCTCTCAACAGACCAACCTAACTTCAAATGAAAAATTGGTTCAAGCGCGTAAGTAATTGGGATTGGGTGGCTGTGAATTTTGGTCTGGAGAATCCACAAGGGGGAAAATGGGATCAGAGGGGCCTCCCGTAACGAAAATTCATGTGACAGGATTCACAAGATTTCATGGAGTTGCAGAGAATCCAACCGAAACGATCGTGGGCCGGCTGAAGGATTATGCCAATAAACAGGGCTTGCCTGATGGAGCCACTCCCAGCAGTTTTCATGTATTGGAAACTGCCGGAGAAGGAGCTCTTAGCACTCTCCACGCTCTTTTGGACTCGGATTTGCCGTCGAATGCCGGGACAGGCACTGAATTTCTGTCAGACTCTGGCAGTGTAGAGCGGATCATTTGGGTGAGTTTTTACAGACAAGCCCTCAAATGGGTTACATTGATATGATTTGAAAATTAAAAAAATATCTGTTCTTTCAATCGGATTGGATTGATTACATTGAAATTACAAGCGGCTTGAACTTATATGATTTAAAAAATTCTGTTATTTGAATGGGTTAGTTCATATGATTGAAATTTTCCTGTGCTTGATAGAATTGTGTTATATTTAGTGCGGTAGATTTATTATGGTGGCCAGTAGAGGGGTTCGCTTCATTTTTTTTCACAAGGAAAAACAGGTGGTTGGTGTAATGATATTGGAATTTCATTTGCCTTGAAGCCTATGCTATTGATTGAGTTGGCAAAGCTCGAGACTCGAGGCAAATCCATGCTTATTAGGTACCCACGTTCTCAGTGTGGCTTGAGCAGTCTGCACTTTATGTTTACGAATTTCCAATCATCACGGTCTATCTGTTCATGGTTTTGCAGATTGCATGCTGTTTTATACAATTTCATTGAGCTGAGGGATTTGTATTTAATTTATCCCTTTTTGAGTAAATCGATCAGTTGCTGATGTAAACTTCATTGCATTCAGAATTTGCAGAAGACAATCATATGATTTAGCCACCGGATAATTTAGTTAGCCTTGCCATGGAAAACTGTTTGCTTTGACTTTTTTGGGTTTTAACTACCTGTACCTGTGCCAGGAGGATCAGGCTGTCAGATAGGATGTTTGTTAGATGGGTTAAATGGGGGTCCAGATGCACGATGGGCAACAAACTTATGTGGGCATTGATAGAAAGATAAGAACTCGTCACTATTCATGAGATTTGCACACGTGCCTTCTCTTTAATGACTTATAGTAGTTTTGAAGGAATGCGCATAACTGCTTAGATCAATGCCATCTTCTATTTCGAACAATTACCACTCTATAGATGCCAGGATGTAATAACTAATGTATCAAAATCAGTAACTAGGAACTACTGCAAATAGAAGCCATGTTGGATAATTTTAATCCATGATAATGACAATATTCCATTATTTTCGTTTTTCTAGAAGTGCTTCAAGAAACATGTCCAAAGGGGCTGCAGCGCAGAGCGGACTCCCTTTGTCTTAGGTGTTGTTATGTCCAAATTTTATCTGGACGCAATATATATTCATATCTAGGAGCAATCCAATTTCAGGGCATTTTTGCAGCTATTTACAGATGTACTGAGTAGTTGCAGGACAAAATTACATGTTGATAGATATTTCATGCAAAAATGTGAATTGGTGAATATTCCCATAGGTGCATGGTCCAAAAGTCAACTATCTTCCGGCCCCTAATTGATGCTCCTACAGCTTCGGAATCACAAAACAGATCCTTTGGCAACTAAGTACAGTCCATTAGCATCTTGTGTTTCAAATTTCTTTGCAATCGGAGTCCGTATCACCCAATTTTGAGATTGGCTCCTTTCACCTATGTTTTCCAAAAATAAAGAGACAAAAACATTAGGGGAAGGCTATATGTTAGAAAATTATAAATGCCTTTTAGTGACGTTGAATAAAAATATTGTTTTACTTTTTAATTCAATGTATGATGGAGGAGTCAGGAGGATTTGAACCTCGTAGTTCAAAATCTTTTGATCCTCTTTGCTAGCCAAGATCCCACTTGCTATGTTGATTGAAGATTATTAGAAGTAATAGTTAGGAGTTATTAAAATATGCATACAAGCCAAAGGGGAAGCAAAGGAGAGCCCGTGGGATTTGAAGTTTGAACCAAGGTTTCCTCTACCAATGTCTTGCCTCTTAAGTCTTAACCCACCCTCTACTAGCTTGCATTCCGAGGGAAGTTCTGTTGAAAACTTCTTTTGAAAGTAACAGGTTTTTATTTTCAAACAACAGGAGGGGGCACTCACAAGGCAAAGAGAGGACTAGGAGTCAGGACCCACTGACCGATGTTAGAGCACTGAATGGAAGAGCGGGAGCATGCCCTTATTATTTAAGGAAACCAACCCAGGACATGCTATGTAATGATTTTCTTAGAACATGTTATATGTGAATTGCTTATTTACCATGATCCCAATCCCGCCAGAAAGGTCAACCTGGATTGATCCCAGCCCCTTCCTTATTTCTTTCATGCATGAAGTTCCAACCTAGGTGCTTCTCTCCTATGACATTGGCAGAAAACTTAATAAAAGCATGCTAGAAGTTAATGTTCGAAATCTGAAAGATTCATGCAGTCCTCTGGTTGCAATCAGTGCCCTCTCCAGGCTTAACACCAAGCATATTTTCAACATATAATTCTAACTATCTTCATCTGTTCAACTCTATATACAATGATAGCACACAGAGCTAAGCCCACTTTCAAAGAGATGATATATACAGGATATGCAATAGGCTTGACTTGCACATTTCAAATAGGGATCAGCCAACATGGGCGATCTTATCTGATCCTAGGGCATGAGTCTTGAGATCATGAATATTCATTGGCAGCATATTTCTCCTTCTCATAATCACGTATTGGTGAGGTATTATTTTATAGTGAGTGTCTAATGATTTTTTGTGGCGATTATCATTAAAGAGAAAACAAATCTTATTTTTATTGTAGTGCCCAAACACTTCTCCATCTCATGCACAGCCTGAAGGGCCAGCACATAGCAGCCTTGTGAAGGGAGGCGTGACAGCCACATATGGGGCTGTTGTCTTCACTCTAAACAGCGCTGCCTATGGAGGGTGGCCATATGATGCTGCCTTTCTCAGGGGGCTTGTAGCAAAGATCCCATGGGAGGGCATCCATTTTATGCTGCTCCCATGGGTGAGCCATATTAGAGTCTGTCTACAGGACTGGCACATATCAGAGGTGTTGCACACTAGAGGGTGACCAGTCCAGCCTGACCCAATGGGCGGGTTGTATGAAGAGGGTGCTGCCCTTGTGGAGAGGGCAGGCCATACAAGGCAGC